>LD347690.1:0-17497 GCA_001465055.1 Ptychodera flava
TGGCCCCAGCCAATCAGATGGCCACATTCGAGCTAAGCGTATTATAATGACATTTGATGTCTTTTTCTTCGAATTACTTAAAATTTTGCATAAGATGATTATTTATAAAGGTTAAGACGTATTCTTTGAAAGTCCAATGTTCAAATGTCAATGTCAATGTCAAATAAAGTATTATTGATGTTGCAAATCGACCGCCTCTTTTGCGGTTTATCGGATTTATTTTTTGTGTTTCAGTTTCTTTATTTCTCTAAAAATGTATGAATGTCTCTATTTTTCAGTTTCTTTACTCCTTCATTTTGTTATTTCGCCGTTTTATGATTCTTCAATTATAAGAAGACCTTTTAGTCTGACCTAGCTACATAGCACGTAGGTTAATAGAATCGCACGCTCGTGACGAGCTTGTGACCTCTAGCCTGCTGAATGAATACAGGTCACTACTCATGTTTTATGGGCTATCAGCCGATAATGTTACTCAGTTGCCAACATTCAAACTGTCCGGGTGCACATCATTTTGACGTGTAAGTTATCTTAGTTTTTCTGTCTAATGTCTTACTAAAGTTCTATGACTTTGGACATCGCTTAACTCTGCATCCATGTGGTTCATCTAATCATGTGGTTCAATCGCCCTACAAGTATGGCGAGTGTCCCGCTGTGGCTAACATTGTGTGTGCATAGGTTGAACTTTGCGATCGACAAGAGGCTACAAAAGCAGTACTTATGATGTCAATGTAAAGCAACGTCTGTTACAACCAAATGCATTTTAGTGTATCGAAAAACTGATAGGAGCAACAGTAAAATCGATTTGGCACAAACACAAAAATCGATGTAGTCAAATAATTTTAATTACATTTTATGAGGAAAAACTGTGTCACATCACTTGTGTTTCAGTTTCTTTATTTCTCTATAAATGTATGAATGTCTCTATTTTTCAGTTTCTGTACTCCTTCATTTTGTTATTTCGCCGTTTTGCGATTCGTCAATTATAATAAGACTTTTGAGTCTGACCTAGCTACATAGCTACACTTGGGACGCTTGTATGCCTTATGCTGACCCCTTTCGACCGCCCGTTGCAATTTTTAGCATGTTTTTGTAGGATGATTTTTAACTCTGACGACACTAATAATCATATTTATCGACACTCAGACTGATTAGGCCATGTAAAAGAAATTTAGTGTTTCCGGTAACATGCCTCAGAAAATTAGGGTAAGTAGGTCGGAGGAATTTTCATCTCTATTTTTGTTGGCTGAGATCCCTAAAATACGATAAGATTTAGAAAATTTAATCAAAATCTTTTGAAAAATGCCAAAAAAAGACTAGGGTCGGTGGGGTTTTCTAAGGTAAGTCGGGACACCGGAAACACATTTTATTTATTCGGCCTTACTAGACTGGCATTTATTATTGATGGGCAGCAACTGCAAGGCTCAAACGCTTACATTCTTCATTTTCTTAGCAGGAAGGTTTTAATAAAAATTGGCAACATCAACATGTCACGGCTTGTTGTAGCCGTTTTGAATTTCAAGATTAGAAAATTTGGCGAAATTTAGGTTTTTTTCCGAATTTAAAATGTCGATGTAGATCAGTAATTTAAATTTACTCTCTACGTGATAGGGAAAAAGTTAAAACATTCCATCAACCAAGAGTAATCGAAATATTGAAATGTGCTTCTTCAAAGTACAGTTAACATATTACAAAAAGTATAACAACTCTGATAAGGCCAAATAAAAAGAAATGTGTTTCCGGTGACTCAATCGACCCCAGAAATACCGACTGAATTTTTTGTGCTTTTTCAGAATTCTCTAAATTTTACCATATTTTATGCGTCCGGAACAAAAGAAAAGAAAATCCTTCGCCCTACCAACCCTGATTTTCGGAAGCACGTTACTGTGGTACAGGCATTTTATATTTAATTTGGTCGAATGCAAGTTGTTAATATTGAAAAACATTTTTTCCTTGCAGATTAAGTCATATTGTACTGTCGCCTAAGCTGTACCCACGCTGTGCAGAGTATATAATGTTGTCTAAAAGAATCACGTCTACAAAGAATAGCGTGGTCGGAATAGGGTTTGGCAAGTTCTTGAAAAATCCTTATAACGCAGAGTCCAATCCAAACGTACGTAGCAATGTTTACCAACACAGTACTGGTCATAATTTATCCCAAACCATCTGCCAGTTTTTGATATAATGATATGTTTTTCAAGTTGATTAGTCATGTTTGTTTCCGTCATCAAGCCTTCAGAAAATACGGTCAGTCAGTTAAACGTTTTGCCATATTATATTTCAGGTGGGTTTCGGTTCGTCAATAGCAAATTTTTGCAAACACATGCGTAATCTTTACAAATTTGACAGGTAGTTTAGGGTCGGTTGCTTTCAAATAGGCTAGGACCGCTTGACGGAAACACATATATACTTTCTTTGGCCCAAGGGAGCGTTCGGTTATTACGGCCGGGATTGGCCGGCAAAATCCAGGGAGGTCACCTTAAATTTGAAAACTGCATACGGGGGGGGGTCAGTCTTTTCAAACAGCTCAGAGGGGGGGGTCACTTAATTTTCATAAGTATACGTCCCGTCAAAAAGCAGTTTCAGTGTTAAGAAATATTCCGGGAGACAAAAAATGATTCGAAGCATGATTTCATTCTCTGAAACCATTTAACTGTACATCTGATCATCAGTCTAATTATCTGTCACATGAACATCTTGCTTTGGCGACTCCGAGGCTTGTCTTTTTGTAAATCGAGCTCCCTGAGGGCAATGAACAATCCCTATTACTTACATATTAGAGATATAGCAATTTTGTCGGGGAAATTATTAACAGTTACCTGTAGAATACTATTACCATGAAAAGTGAAATATTACTTTTAGGTGAAATTCCAATTTCATAATTGTTGTCAACATCTGAACGTTCACATACCCTATTTGAATCAAGTACAATTGTATCAATTACCAAACATCTATAAGAGCACAAATTCATTTAGTTTACCTTTGGGAAAAAATATTCATAGTTACCTCATAGACTACCGTATGTAGTGAATCAACACATTTTTATCTACATACTAGTTGTAATAGCCATATTCCAATTAAGTACATTTATGTCATTTATAAATTATCTATTAATGCATAGATAAAGTTTTGTATTGAAAAAGTATTACATTGCTTTCTCATAGACTACCATGTATAGTGAATCAACATTATCAACAGCTGATTATCAGTTAAATCAAAATATCAAAATTTTGTACACACACGCTTGCGCAAAAATATTGCTATCCACCTGTAATTTCTATCCAATCCCTTTGAGGGGTAATTTCAAAATTATAGCAAGCCAGAAGGGGAAATTTGAACATTAACACCTTGTGTGTTTGTAAAGAGGGTCAATTGAAAAAAAATCTGACAATATTTTTGTGGGATTCTATTGAGCCCGTCTAGATGTGTTTGTGTGCAGCTTTACTTAAGCAATATGTGTGTGGGGCGATGGGGAGTCATGAATTATTTGTATAACTTGTGTTTCCAAGCATTGCTTTCAACGTATTTAATGAATTGAAGAGCACAGGAAACACTGCATTGTAAATGTAGCATATGATTCAATTTGGAAAGTTTATGCGATCGATCTATGTTTTTTTCTGTGTTTGTTTATTTTATTGGCTGGCTGGTAGGTTTTTCAAAATCCAAGGACGGCAAACAGAATTTTCTGTACATGGCCTAATCTGTGACTATACCGTCCCCAACGTTGTATGTATGCCCACTAGACAACAACAGAAATGGACGACATGCACATTGAATTCCTTGGCCAGACTTTGCATTTGTGGTAGTAAGATTATGTATTCGTCCAGAATTGGATAAAACTGATTTTTTAGCCGTGAACGTTTCTGTTGTGAAGTACATTATCCAGTATGTTCACTAGAAAGGGGACCCTATAATGTATCAGTCATGTTTCACCAGCTTCCATCACAGAAATATTGAACCTGCCAGAATAACTGTTTCTCCAATGAACTTCAGTTCCACATCTGACCGACTACAATATTGTAAAAAACTAAAGTCTCGCATGTCATTTCCTACAGCTACATCATTCTCAGCTTAGGAATCAAAATAACTGCACCGAAATGTTGTCCTTGTTAATGACATTTGCCTGTTAAAATCTATTCATTATGCCACCAGCATGACATGTGAGAAATTTTCGATAAAATATTGACGTGTAGTAGCATAATTGACATGGTTAAATGAGTTTTTATTGATGGTCATGTCCTTTTTCGCAGGGCATTATCGATGCTGGCAGAGCTGAGAATACAATTTCTCATGACATAGTCGCTGAGAAGGTGGGTGGTCTATTAAAGACATTATATTTAATCGACTCGATGATTTAATCGATGCAAACGAAGGTGTGTCCTAGTGAGTGACAACAACTGAGAAAGAAGTCACTTTGTTGGAATCAAAATTGCATTCTAGTATAAATGTTCAAGAATATATGTAAATAATATGTCAGAATGTTTGCCAATTCATGAAATATAATATCAGATCTCCGGTACCTTGCACTTGATATTTTCTTTAGTCTGTGCCAATCGATGATAAACTTTTTGCCATCAAGTTCTGCCGATACTTGGTCAAGCTGTTTTTAGCTCGTGTGTTCACACACGTGAGCTAATGACGCAGGATGTCTCGCTGTCTACCCCTTTGTATATGAGTGTGTCTGTCTGTCTGTTTACAATATAACTCAAAAACATCTAAGCGGATTCAAGTCAGATTTAGTAAACTGGTACCATATTAATTGCAAACAGATTTTTGTTAGTTTGGTTTCTATATTAATGAAGTTATCAAATATCATTTTCTTTCATATAATGGTTTCCTATTGAGACAATTATGAAAGTGTCAACATATATCAAGAAATACTGCACAAAATATCATTAACCTCTTAACTGAGGACAATCTGAGAACATTATGATGATACTGTTAGTGTTATGTCAAGTATCTACTCATTTGCATATTTAATAAATTTTTGTAATTAATGATATAACTCTGCAACTCAAACACCAAATTTGATGATACCTGCTACATATATCCATCTGATAGATATATCATTATACTGAGAAGTATTGAGCAGTGTCAAGTTAATGAAGCTCATTTTCATATTTAATGAAGTTTCATAATTTTGTCATAACTCTAAAACAACTGCACCAAATTTGATGAAACCTGCTGTAGATACTGATCAAACAGATATATATCTGACTGTGTTGTTAGCAATTAGTAGTGTCAAATCAATTGAGGGTTCATTTGCATATTTAATGAAATTTGTAATTAGTGATATAATTCTTAAATCATTGCACAAAATGGGTTGAACTTGCTACTGTTATTGATCTTATGAAAAGCTTATTGTCCCGTGAGGCATTGAGCTGTGTCAAGTTTTAAAAAACCCCAGCTCATTTGCCTACTAAATGAAGTTTTGTAATGAGCGATTTTACACCGAAAGTACAGTGCGAAAGTTGATGAAACCTGCTACAGATATTAATCTAACAGATCTGATAGTATTGTGAAGCAAAAAGCAGAGTAAAGTTCATTAATGGCTCTTTGGATATATTATAAACCATACTAAAAACACGTGAGCATTTTCAGTTCATATCTGGTTAAGGTCATGTATGAGCTGCGACATGTATGAGTTTAGCCCATTGGTTTTGCTCAAAATGAGTAAAGTCCAATGTAGAGATGGTTATGTCGGTAAAAGACCGATTGATCTCAACATCGGATTCTAATAAGATTTGGTTTTGCTTGTACACGTTGTGACTTTTAATGACTTGATTTCTTACACTACATTTCAATGCTCTCCCCTGAGAGGGACGTTGATGCCAGATTTACTAGGCTTCAGGTAGTATGTGTTTAACTTTGTCCAGGTACTTTTTACCCCAGTACTTTAATCGCGTAAATCATTTGCATTACTTGGTGCTTGACGCACAGCAAGAAAGATCAAACGGTTCTAGTAAAACGATCGTTGCATTAAAATTTCAGTCGGATCCGGAGTCATTATTTTATCTTTCCTTTCATTTTGTGTTTAGCTGTCCACTATAGAGCCACCTTCTAAAAGAGACATTGATGTATTGAAATACCATGATTACACTGGACTATCATCATTTAAGAATACCTTGTGCTCTTTTCTAACAAAGAACGCCAAAGCACATGATCAACTTGACCCAGATAAGGTATGTTTGTTTCTCCTTTCCATGTGGATGTATTACGCCAAATCATGACAATATTTTCCACATCTCAAAACACAGATAAACATATTGGTTATAATTAATGCCGGTATATAAGTATGGAGGGGTTGGACCACTCCAGCTGACTGTGATGTGTTGGCTAGGTGACTAGGTGCCATATGTTGCGAGTTTGAATCCGATCGAGCATTTATTGAATTTCCTCAGCTAACCATAGCCAATTTGTGCATTTTGGAAACCTCCTGACATTATTAGTACTTTTTGTTGTTTATCTTGTTTATCATGGCTCCGAAACTTTCACTAAATATTAAATACACAGTCATCAAACACTGCTCAACTCAGACTTTTCCAGAGTTTGGTCACAGCTGTGAGAATCTATGTGCAGGTGATGGAGTAACTTTAACCCAAATGCACATTATCAGTACACTCATCACTGTGCATGTACTACGATTTATTTGTACGGACTGTGTTAACAAAGACGTGTGTGTTAACAAGTTTTGACCAACGATTTGCCTCATAATTGAATTTATTCGTGTTACCCTGTTGGGATTCTGAGGTTAAATTCTCGTTGCTATCACATTTCCCATCATGCTTTTATACACCTGTAATGGTCACGCACATGGATACGTCGTGCTGCTCTATACCATGAGTTGAAACGTAATAAACCAATGTTTGCGTTGATCAAGAACTGTAACGTTCTTCTGTGGCTCTGGGAATGATCGGCGGCCAATATATCTACTCTAAATGTTCCCCACAGTTTGTATGGTTAAATGGAAACAGTCGTCTGAACTGCGCCTGTGCGAGTTTCTTGTTTACAAACGATGTATATTTCGTGCACGATATCTAGACGCAACTCATCACCATAGCTGCAACATTTAAATCATACGATGTAGATTATGATAAACATGATGTTTTAACAGCAATCACTATCGTACCTTGGATACAGTGTTTGCATTGGTCGTATTGGTCCCATACAACCTTCGAGCGCTGCGTCGACGAATGTATTCCCTTTAAAGGGAATCATCAACTTTTTCACATTTTCAACTTACGTACACCACTTAGGGAGCCGTCATTATTTACGACCTGGGGTTGGAGGTGTGTGAGTGGATCACTTAAAAAATTGAAAACTTCAAGGGGAGGTTACTCAAAATGTGGACAGGAATAAGGGGGTTACTAAATTTTTGGTCCCAAATAAATTGAAATACCTCTCAAATTGAACCATAGCACTGTTAGCACACATCAATTTCTTAAAATTTTCGATGCGAGAGGGGGAACCCCACTCTCGTGCTCCGCTCTTGGTGTTCTAAGAGTTTTACTTGTAAAAAACAAATCGAAAAACACCTCTCAGATTGCACCAGACTGCACCATTGCACACTTCAATTACTCAATTTTTTCAAAGGATCTATGACAAAAACTGAACTGTTGTAAATTCATCATTTATTATCACAGAAACATGTGTTTAAATTGACTTCAGGCTATTCATTTGAAACTGGCAGCTAAAGAAATGACACCAGAAGGTCGTAGATTTTCCATTCGTGCATATTCTTTGGTCTTAATCTCTGGCAAACTGAGAACTGTTTTTTGCAAAATGTATTGTCATTGTTTGGTTTCTGAATATTGTGAAGAAACACTGATCATGTAAAATGTCCTAAAAACACAGTGTTCAATGTCATTTTGAAACAATTTGACCGGGCAAAATAAATTGAAACACCTCACAAATTGCACTATTACACACATCAATTTCTGAAAATTTTCGATGCGAGAGGGGGGACATACCCCCTCCCGTGCTCTTCCCCTGGGGTGTTCTAACGGCTTTACTTAGTAAAAAAGCACATTAAAAACACCTTTTAGATTGCGGCCAGACTGCAGCATTGCACATATCAATTTCTCAAAATTTTCCATGTAAGATAGGGGACACTCCTCTGACACTGTTCTCCCCATGAACTTTCATATTCTGTTCAGTCAGATATCCTAGTAAAAACCCTGTCATGATACCCATCCAAATTAAACAATATCAGATGGTCGAATACCGGTTATAGCGTGAGCTTTTATATCTTATATATATTTGTTGTCACTTTGAATTTCATTTTGTTGGTTTCACCTTTTTCAACCATCATGAGATAAGCAATGATAATCTAACAGGGTACATAAGGATTTGAAAGGAATTTACTATTGCTGTATTTTTGTAAATTTTACAAATACAGGTATTGATATTTAACTCTTCTACGTTGGAGGGTCAGTCAAAATTTCTCAGTTAGAGAATGGGGTACTCCAATTCATCATGGTTGGCAAGGGGGTTACTCGAAGTTTCGGAGTTTCCGATGAAATTCCCCTGACCCCCCGGCTGTAAATAATTACGGCTCCCTTACTCGAAACTGTAACACATAATGATTGGCTCTTCTCATGGTCAAGCCAGACAGGGCATATATTTATACGTAGGCTACAGACGTAAATTATCAGTGTATGAGCTGCGCCATGTACAGTGTTATTTACAGATAAACGGAGTGAAACAGAAGCTACCTAAAGATGAGAAAATAATAAATATAAAGATATAGAACAAACATTAACTACAGGGGCACAAACTATAAACAAAGGAGAAGTAAAACCTTATTACATTGCAGAAGGATAAAAACAAATAATCCTGCTTTTTAAAAGGCTAAAAAACCCGACTCCAAACTCCTCGTTTCACTATAATCATTTGAATGATCAGAAGAGTACTTGCCATTGGTGAAACAATTTTTGTAGCATGCACGCCATTCAAGTCCTTTCTGCAATTCCCCCCCCCATATGCCTTACCTTCTTGACATTCTTGTTTCCTGCACTATTTATTTATTTTCCAGCTTGTTGTTCTCAATGGCTGTGCATCATGCATTGTAGCATTGTCAATTGTGCTGAGTGACCCAGGAGGTGAGTACAAGTAGAGTTACCTGTTCAACCGGCAGGGAATCACTGTCGGTTGTAACATCACGATGGTGACATTACAATGTTGCAATGACAGATATCATACATTGATTGAATATTTTTGCGACGCATTGCTTGTGAAAGCATTGTATAATAGATTTGTGTTCATAGTTTTGTGATGTGCAACTGCAATTTCAAATTCAAATTGCCTATGCTGTTACCTAAATTTATACTCTTAAAGCGATAAAGGGATTTTCAACGATTATATTTGGAATACACGTTGAAATTCGCATCGGCTATCTATATTGCATTTTGAATTCGGAACTATCTTTTTACTGACCCAAGTATTGGGAATCCCATTCAAAAACCTTTGAGTCAAGACGGCGTTATATTAACAAGTACAATGCAACTGATCCTTGACAGAAAGTCAAAGTTCAAACTCAGAACTTCAGAAACCACTAGTGCATACCTTTATTTAGATTATATTTCCACAATTTTGTCCATATTGCGATATCTTTGTTCGGAGATATTTGAATTGTATTCCACGGATATTTGTCGGGGAGACCTGATGAGAGCGCCCAGGTGCAGTCAAGAATACGTTGACTACCAGGTATTTAGTGTGTGAGAATGCTCACGGGCTTGCCACGCCAGTCTTCTAGAGATATATATGATTTGGCATATTTGGCGTTTTCTTTAAATTGAGCATGTAGCAAAACAGTTATAGGTCCACATACACTCTCATCTTCCGTATTCTTATTGACAACGTTTCATTTTATTTCGTATGTGTATTGTTTCATTCACGTTGTGTTGACTGCTCTCCTTACCTTTTTTATTATTGTCTCATTTTAATGCAAATGACTGGCAGTCCATGGGATATAGTTCGACAACTAGCCATTCTGCAGGTCGAATGTGGACTTTAAATATCTGACATATTATGTGATTGATGTAACTTATGACGAAACTATACACGAGTCAGAAAGAGAAACACAGATATATAGACAAACAACAGACAAACAGTGAGATAGACAGACAGACAGACAGACAGAGATATCCGTGGGATTGACACAATAGGCTTTTAAATAATCATGCACTTTTTCAAAGTTACAAATGTGTCGAAACTTTTACATACCGTCGAGAATTTGATTTGATTGTGAATATGACTATCGTTTAAGGGATGAAGTCGTTGTTAGTGAACAGTTTGCAAATTTTGAAGATCATTTATATTGTTTAGAATCTCAATGTGTCTTAATAATAATAATAGATTAGTCAAGAAAATAATTTCAGTAATGCTCACTGAAAAAGGTTCTGGTATCTACAGAGAATAAAAGAAATTGAAGGACGGCTGTTCTGGTGGACTGTACACTACAATTTTCAGATATGATTGTAAAGTTATTTCAATTTCGATTGTCATAACATCAAACATCAAAACTCATTCAGTACACTGTAAAATTTTGGAAGACATTTGATGGTATCTTTATCTGTATTAAAAAACAACTTGCGTCGCTCGTAATACAGAGATTTTGTTTCTACAAAAAATTAAGTAATTTTTATGGACATGTTGATGCATAATATTTACATCATAGACGCGTGGTTGATGACGACACCATATTACTCTTCTATGAAAAACGATGTTGGAAGACTACCTCTGGCGGAGATAGTTTCTGTTGACCTTTGCAGTCAGGTTAAGTACATTCTGTTCTTTCAATGAGTTACATATTTTACCGTATGTACTTTACCAAGCGCTCTAGGTCCTGATACTATAACATAGTCTGTATGTTTGAGTATGAGAGAAATTTATGCCATATAACTCAAGAAGTACTCACTTGTTTGTCACCAATTTAAATGGATCTGTTTTTTATAGATCTCTTACTTTATTGTCTATGATTATTTCACAATAAGGGAATTATTGCTTGTTCTAATAATTTCGATATTGTATTCTAGGTGATTAATGGCCCGTGTACCTATGCAGCGGTCCATTAGTGAAAATTCGTAATCCATTTCTTACATTTGTTAAAAATAACACCGACAGGGGAAAACCAATAAGTTTTGTTTATTTAGTGTGCGGAACTAAGTTAGTTAAGTATATAAATGATATTTGTAACGTTTTAGTGTCGCAAATTTGCGTCTAAACATATAGTGTTAGTCACGGGACTAGCTATTACGTGCTGTGAGACACGTGCCCGTTATGCGATTTTATTCAACGAGTAATTGTTAAATTAACCAGATAACCTTAATGTGTCACGTATTTTAACAGGCGCCCGAAGAGAACGGAAAACCATTCCAACTGACAGTGGATAAGTTAGAAGACGCTCTTGAACAAGCAACTCGAAAGGTATTGACAGGTTTCATTTTGATTGGCTTTTTGATCGAACAGAATAAAGATTCTGACAATTTGCATTGGCTCGGACAGTTTTATCTAATTAGATTATTGTAAGTATTTACAGCAATATAAGGTTTCTGACACTAGGACTTTTCTCAGCCTGATTGGCTGTTTGGATAAAAACAATACGTTTCAGGCAACCAATCGGCTAAAAAATTCCGATATACTGCACGGTATCCCTGTAGATAGTGTTCTTCGTTATCGGAAGCCCCTTTTGTAAAAGTTGGAAATGTTTTGAGGAGATCATCCCAAACTTAGTTCCAATACTTCAAGCAGTTTACTCTTTAAATGGTTGCTGGTATATGGCTGACTTTCAGCCACAGCACAGACAACAAACTCGACACAAGTCTGTGATCAGCTAACTCCTTAGCCTTATAAGAATTTACCAGTCATGGTGCGTCATTTGTTACCCATGTATAACACTCTCAAATAGTAATATTTGTAGACAGGTGAGTTTCTTCAAAATTAATGATTTAGTCCGGTCTTTCCGGCTCTCTGATTGAAATTGCTGAATCAAAAAGACTCATATAGGAAACCACTAGAGCCTAAGCTGATGTGTTTTGCAGGAAAGGCCGCTTCACCAGATGATAGTACAATCAATATAATATGTATAGTAGAAATGTTCAGAAGTTTCGAATGTCATGAACATCATTGGAACTAATTTGAGATAATTGGATGGTGAAGAAATGTCGATTTAATCTGCAAATGTAAGCTCATCTGCTTTTCTTTTTAAGCTACACACTTGTTTTTATGAGTAATTTGTTATATTGCAACATTCAGCAATAGGGTACCTAACACTTTTGAGAAATTTGAAAAATATAAAGATCTAATTATCCAAAATTAGTTCCAACTGTGTTCATGGTCTTTACCAGTAAGTAGCTTCTTAGTTTGTTTGGTTTTTTTTTGGTCACAGGGCATTAATATTCGTGGCTTGATTTTAGTAAATCCACACAACCCACTGGGTGATATCTATTCCAAGAAACTCTTGATGGATTGTTTGCATTTTGCAAAGAGGTGAGACTGTGACATTTCTAACCAAACCCGTTGTAAACAGGTCCGTACTACTCAAATTTATAGCTGGCCAAGTCATGGTGATGGTAACAAAACTGCTCATGATCATCATTTAATATGAAAACGCGAATTTCGAAATTTATTGAATTCATACTTAAATAACATTTAAAAACACGAAAAACACATCAGAGCCGACGAATTTACAAGAACTTATTATTAGTGCATATGAAGAATAAATCCTATATAATGTGCTAAGGCATTTCGACAACTTAATTAGGAAAAGGGCAAGATTATGGTCTAGCTTGCCGGTGTGACTGAGGGCTTGAATAGAAGTAATTCCATAGGTCAAAAAGGGATAAGTGGAATAGGGCTAGACTTAAATCCCATGCTCAAGCAAAAGGGGACTCAAAGTCAGCCAGGTTGGATGCAAGGGTGAAGGTGTCAACAGGACGAAAACTGGTGAAAGAATGAATGAATTGATGAATATGTTTAAGTATCAGTTCTTTTGTATTGCATCTGAACGACAGTTTTGTCATTTCTCAAGAACTAATTCCAAATATATCCAGTACACGTTCAAGTATATGTAATACATTTGCAACAACCACATTAATAAAAGGTTTTTTTTATGACCATGACTACAGACATGAACTTCATGTCATAGCGGATGAGATCTACATGTTTTCTGTGTTTGATGACGATGCAGAGTTCACCAGTGTGCTAAGTCTGGAAGATTTGCCAGATCCTGACAGAACTCACTTCACTTGGTCATTTTCGAAGGTAAGTAAGATAAGTGTTCAATATAAGCAATAAAAAACGCCCAGCGACGGTATACCACGAGATTGTGACTAGTTCACCACATATATGCACAAGCGATAGCGAGTGCATATATGAAGTGAACTGATCAAATATCGAGTGGCATACCGTCGTTGGGTGTGAAACGCACGTGACCTCTAAAATTTACTGGTATTTAAAAAATGGCAAAAATATTGTGCTATTTCGAATTCAAAACGGCCCCTCTTAGTATAGTGTGCAAAGAGTTAAGTATAGTACCCTATGGTCTTATGATTCGCGGCACTTGCGTTAACAAAAGAATTAAATTGGGCCAACATAGATTCATTTTGTTGGATATTCCGAGCTACAACCTATGTATTTAAATCTAAAATTATGCCTGGTTTCTAGAATTTAGACTTGTTTTATCTGAATCTGAATCAAAAATTCCTTTTGGATCGTCTATACGTGAATGTGTAGAAATAATCAAATCATTCTTGATATTTCAAGAAATACTCACTCAAACTTAATGAAACACGGTACAGATGTTGATATGCCAGAGCTGTAATATTGTGCAGTTAACCATATTTAGAGATATCATGTCAAATAATTGCTGATTTGCACATTTGATGAACTTTCCTAATTAGCGTACTTTGTCCATAAACACTGTATAAAATTTAATAAAACATTTTACAGATATTGAACTCTCAATACTGTAACAGTGTAAAAAGATATTAATCAGTATCATGTCAATTAATTGCTAATTTGCATATTTGATAACCTTTTCAAATTAGTGATGTCTGGAAAAACTGCAGTAAATTTGATGAAACTAGGTACAGATCTTAATCCCACAGTGTTGTAACAATTCAGAGACATTTAATAGTACCATGTCAATCAATTGCTGGTTTGTATATTTTATGCTTTCAAAATTACGGTGATTTGTGTGAAAATATTGCAGCAAATTCAATGAAAACTTGAACAAATTTTGACCACACGTGCAGTGCTGTAATAGTGAACAAAGATATTCAACTGTCTCATATAAATTAAATGCAAATTTGCATTATATACTTAACTTTCGCAATTGCATCAAATTTAATGAGATCTGGTACAAATATTGAACTCCAGTACTGTAAAAGTATGCAGACATGTTTTGAAGTACCATGTCAAGGAAATGCTAATGTGCATATATAATGAACTTTCATAATGAATGTGATATCTCCTGAAACACTGCATCAAATTGAATAAAACATGGTACCGTTCTTGAGCCGTCAGTGCTGTAATAGCGTGCAAAAACATAAAGCAGTATCATGTCAGGTAGTTGGTAATTTGCCTATTAATATACTTTTGTAATTAGAGTGATGTGTCCAGAAATACCGCAGCAAATTTGATGAAACTTTGTAACGTGTTGATGTCACAGTATTGTAATAGAATGCAATGAAATTTACGACATTTGGGATTAATTACTAATTGACATATTTAATGATTTTTCATAAGGGTGGCATTCAAGATTGGCTTTATATTTTCATCATCATGGTATGGACCAACGCCATTGTTTTCTGTAGTAAAGTTGGGTCTCTAAACAGGGAAAGGATCATGTGGAATTCATGATCTATATCCTTAATTACTGCACTAAATCTGATGAAACTTTCTGTAGATGTTGACCCTACAACGATTAAAAAGTCAAAAAAGGCATTTTGCAGTATCAATAACTAATTATACCAGATCTGCTCTGTGATGAACTAGGGGTATATTTAGTTTATACCTGGCGTTCTAGCATGCTTTGACTAGTTTGTTGCAGATTAGTTGAACTTTAACATTTCAAGAGCCAATACATGACATACCTAATTCTGTCAAACCTGTTAAAAGGGCATAACCCTATGCCATTTATACTATGTCTATTTATTGACAGTACAATCCAATATGGGCATCAGTCACAGATAGGTCCTTGGTCATTTTTCATGTGGATCATATTACCTTCAATTTAGTTCCTTCCACTGACTAATTTCAAATTACTAGCGGGGACTATTTCATTGTCAATGACATGTTTTGTGTAAAAATTTATGGACTGCATCAAGTCATTGTGTTTTGCCTGTAGGATGTCAGTAAAAATAAATAAATAAAGTAAATATATGATACGCACGTTCCTCTTGTAACAATGTGAAGTGATATACATTTGGTTTGCATCGCCACAAATACTGTTATCGTGTCGATGGTAATTTAAAGTTTCTAGCCCTATTCTCTTCCAGGATTTCTGCATGTCTGGTTTACGCTGTGGTGTAATTTACTCCTGGAATAAAGATGTTGTATCGGCTCTAGCTGAGGTGGCTTACTGGTTTAGTGTACCCACTGTCATGCAAGTTACAATCAACAGCATGCTTTGTGATGAAGGTAAATATTCTGGCAGCAAAGTTAAACAAAGCAGTAGACCAACTTGTTCACGGAAGTCCTTTTATTATTAATTTATTTTTCTTGCACATGTTTCAATTGTCGTATGTCTTAAGTATCTGCTTTAGACTTTCCTACTTTCGAACATTAAACAGCGTCAAAATTGTTTATGTTAATAATTTTTTATCATGAGTATCTTATAACTCGTTTATTTTTGACATTTTTATCATATCAAGAAAGCAATGAATACTTGCATGAAGTTTTAACATTTACACCTTTGCTGAAGCACACAGGTTATTTCGTGTTTGGCCTCCGGATAATGTTTTTCCTATCTGACTCGCTTACGTATGACAAATAAACATGCCCACAATGTAAAGCTCCTAGCTTTATATGTATGACAGGCACGGGCAATTTAGTATTCCGTTGCCAAAGCTTGCAGTGTATGGTCAGCCATGTATGGCGAGGGTTGTGCACTCAAGTTGATTTGTTTTTGTACAAACTAAAATGATCCTCTGAATGTTTAATCTTGTCTGGCTTCAAGCAGAGTGAAGTTTGTGCACAGCTAACTAGTATTTCGCCTTGCTTCAAGAAGTCAGACAAGACAAATCCTTTTTAATATCAGACAAAATTTATGAAAATAAAAGGATGTCCACTGTAATCGGAAGCGTTATTTCATAAAACGGATTATTATATGTTTGCTGATACCGATAGTTATAAAATGCATTATTTATACTTGTGTATAACAGATATCATATTGTTGGATAACGAATTAATATCAGATGTTAGATAATAATTTACCCCTATGCTGTCGATCACTAAGAAATCAATCAATCTTTTGAAATACAGGGTATTTAAAAAGTATACATCAAAAGACACAAATGACAAGTAATCAGTTTTGTGGCATTGGATTTTCTCCTACATATATCAATCCAAAGCAACATCAAATTGCTACGGAAACTCATTAGTCTTGTTACAAGAAATCAACTTGAATTATTACAGAATGGGTAGTGCAAACATATTTACCAACAAATCGCAAGAGACTTAGGGAGGCTCATGAAGTCATGTCCAAAGGATTAAAGAAGCTAGGGATACCACACCTTGTAAGGTCAGCAGGTCTCTATATCTGGGCAGACTTTAGAAAGGTGAGTTTCTGTCGACTGTAATTCAGCTGGAACATTGTGTTTGCTGTAGAGTCATATTACTGGTTTCATACTCTTTCTTGATCAGGAAATCCTAACTATTTATGAAAACTTTCCTGAAGACTTGGACGTGAAAGAAACAGGTACTTGCTAATCCAAAATATTTCCAACTTTTCCGATATTGAATATAAACAGCTTGATATTATAACTGTAAAATATTGCGAGTTGTCTGTCGTACAGAATTAATGGACGACAGATAACCATGTTAAGCATTTTGATAGGTGGATACATTCTGCACAACATACATGCCCTGTCAACTGTTCGTCTATCTTTAAGGTAGTACGCGCCGTGAAGTCTTCGCCAAATTTTCCTGACTGAAACTGTCAACCATTCTCTTACCAAATCAGGAATAAAAATCAAGGGCCATCGTCGGGTACAAGAGAAACAAATGTCCTAACATTTACTTATATGAAATCTACAATGACCACCATCCCTGTGTAATTCGATGGGGAAAATCAAAATTTTGGATTTTCGAAGAAACTTAGATAGTGAGAATTTTGCTTACTCTAAGCCCTTTAAAATGGGCCCTGACAGGGTTTGAGGGTTATAAATTTCTGGGTTATAATATCTGCCTTTGAGGCGCATTATACTTGAGAGAAAATCGGGCTTATTTTATTTCAAAATAATACCCTTCTCGTATTTGGTAAATACACACACCACAC
>LD347690.1:24402-39972 GCA_001465055.1 Ptychodera flava
TTGAGGTCAATGACAGGCGGTGCACCTGACCCATGAATTTTTAATTATTCGGTGATCTGGCAGCCATATTTCATTTTCCCCATAACCTAAAAGTGGCTTCTACTACTTACCTAGGGGTCAGGTCGATTTGAAATTTGATGTGTAGCAATCATGTTCTCTGTTCTGTCAAATGTCTGCTGACCTTGGACACAATATTGGATTATCCAAAAGATCCAAGTTAATCTTTAAAAATCTTAAACTCTACAACCAACAGACCATATGTACTGAAATTTTACTCGTGTCATGAAATGCCATGCATATCTTTGGGGAAGGGTCACCATTTTTTGCATAACTGTAAGAAAGCAAGATATGGCCATTGTTGCACACATCTTATTGCTAAGAATACAAACCCTGACCCCAGCCAATCTGATGGCCACATTCGAGCTGAGCGTATTATAATGATGTTTAATCTCTTTTTCATTGAGTTGCTTGGTGATTATTTGTAAAGGTTAAGACGTATTCTTTGAAAGTTCAAAGTTCAAAGTTTATGTCAAATAAAATGTTATTAATGTTCACTGTGACATGCATGCAGGGGGAGGGTCACTAAATTTTTGTGCATGAAAATTCGGGTGGGTCACTTTTTCCTTACAAACACCTTTGGGGGTTACTATTATTCGTTCAGTGTCATGTTAAAAAACACCACACCCCCAAATAATTTCTGTCCAGTTCCTTAGCTACATGGGACGCTGTAATAAGGGTAACGGGAAAAGAGAGTTTAGCGCGAGCAATACATTGAATCGACCGCCTGTTTTGCTTCGCTAAAAATGTATTAAATGTCTCTATTTTTCAGTTTCTTTACTCCTTCATTTTGTTATTTCGCCGTTTTGCGATTCGTCAATTATAATTAGTCCTCTGAGTCTTGCCTAGCTACATAACACATAGGTTAATACAATTGCACGTTCGTGACACGCGTGTGACCTCTACCTTGCTGCATGAATAGAGGTCGCTCACGCTCTGTGGCGCTATCAGCTGATCATCTAACCCAGTTGCCAACATTCACACTGTCCCGGTCAACATCATTTTGATACGTAAGTTACCTTCGTTTTTCTATCTACTATCTTACTAAAGTTCTATAACGACTTCGGAGATTAAGTACATGCTGACATCGCGTAACTCTGCATCCCTGTGAGGCTGTGTACACCAATCTGCGTAGGCATACGTGTTAACGGGTACCCCGCTAATCATGTGGTTCAATAGCCCTAAGAGTATGGCGAGTGTCACGCTTTGGCTGGCAATGTGTGTGCATAGGTTGGACTTTGCGATCGACAAGAGGCTGCGAAAGCAGTACTTATGATGTCAATGTTAAAGCAACGTCTGTTACAACCAAATGAATTTTAGTGTATCGAAAAACTGATAGGAGCAACAGTAAAATCGATGTGGCACAAACACTAAAATCGATGTAGTCAAAAAATTTTAATTACATTTGATGAGGAAAAACTGTGTCACATGACTGTCAGGCGCAATTATCAGCTAGCGGTAATAGAGGAATCAACTTCTTCTGCAATTGTTGAAACATTGTCAAGCAGGAGGTCAGAGGCCGGTGTCAGTGTTTGTGGATCGGGTGATGGTGTTTTGACTTCGTCTGACCTCCTGCTACACAAGTTTCAACTGATACAGCCTCTCCTCGTAAAATGTAATTAAAAACTGTTAACCACTTCGATTTTGGTATTGCACCACAGCGGTTTTACTGTTGCTCTTATCATTTTTTTCGATACACTAAAATACATTCGGTTGCGTATGTATGTGTGATGTGATACTAGAGATGGACGTAATGGCAGCCGACAAACGTCAGGCACATGAAGGTTAACACACCTGCATACTCCAGTCCCTACGCCGTCACTGTTAGTGACACTGCAGTATTTTGAAGTGGCACGCTTTGTCCGCTTCGTGAACTCTTGAACCTTACCTGGCCTAGTTCTGCACTTTTGTACGTCACATTGTTGATTGAAATTGAAATAAGCTTTCATGAACGCTTGGATACGTTATGCTGACCCCTTTTCAAATTTAAAATACGACCGCTCATTGCAATTTTGAATGCATGTTTTTTGTAAGATGATTCTTAAAGGCCAGGGACTTGATACCCGGGATCAAGTTAATCCCGTTCAACTTTGACATTCACGGGCGGGATCGAATGTTTATGTCTTTGTAAATTATGCCCAAATCACAAAATTTTACCGATACATTCAATCACTAGACATTCATAGTTAGGTATAGGTGCATGGACGCCTCAATTTCTTCGCCTGTGACCTTTTTGGTGTGGTTTTTACGGAGCGATCGAGTGTGACGCCACCCAAGCCACGCTTTGCATGAACTAACTCCAATTGGGGGGGGGGGGGCAGCTAGCTATTTATACCCGCCCCTGGCCTTTAACTCTGACGACATTAATATATATATTTATCGACATTCAGACTGATTAGGCCATATAAAAGAAATTTAGTGTTTCCAGTAACATGCCTCTGAAAATTAGGGTAAGTAGGTAGGAAGAGTTTTTATCTCTATATTTGGTAGCTGAGACCCATAAAATACGATAAGATTTAGAGAATTTACTCAAATTGTTTGGAAAATGCGAAAAAAAACCTAAGCTCGACGGATTCTTCTAGGGTGAGTCGAGACACCGGAAACACACATTTTTTATTACTAGACGGACTTACTAGACTTACTAGGCAGGACGCCTTACTAGACGGGCATTTCTTATTGATGACTGCAGCTGCTAGGCTCAACCCTTACATTTTTTTCCATGTCCCAAACCTAGGAGGACAGGTTTTAAATACGAATTGATAATTTCAACATATCATGGCTTTCTGTTGCTGCTTTGAATTTCACAAAATATAAATTTTGACGAAATTTATTTTTTTCGAACTAAAATGTCCATGTAGACCAGTCATTTTAAATTACTCTTTATGTTATATAGGGAAAGCGTTAAAATGTTCCACCAACGAAGAGTAAACAAAATATTGAAATTTGCTTCTTCAACATACAATTAACATTTTGATCAATTATTACAATTTCTGATGAGGCCAAACAAAGAGAACTGTGCTTCAACCGACTCTAGAAAAACTGACCGGATTTTTTTCGTTTTTCAAAACGATTCAAAAAAATTAGCTGAATTTTACGGGGGATGCTGTATATTCTTGGTCTCAGCCAAAAAAATAAAATCCCCCCTACCTACCCTGATTTTGGGAAGCACATTACTGTGGAAACATTTATTTTAATTTGGCCTAATGTAAATTATTAACATTGGAATTTTGTCCTTTTTATTTGCAGATTAGCATACTGTACTGTCGCTGAAGTTGTGACCAATAAAATGCTGTCTAAAAGAAGCGTAGAAAAGGATAGTGAGGCTACAATAGGGTTTATCAAGTGCTTAGAAAATCCTTATAACGCAGAGTCCAACCCAAACGTAAGTAGCAATGTTTACCAACACAATACTGTCTACAATTAGTCCCAAACCATCTCCCATATTCAATATAATAATATATTTTCAAAGAAGACTAATCATGTTTGTTTCCGTTGACAAGCCTTCAGAAAATAGGGTATGTCGGTTAGATTTTTTGCCATATTGTATTTTAGGTGGGTAATCTTTACAAATTTGACAAGTAGTTTAGGGTCGGCGGGTTTCAAATAGGCTAGGACGGCTTACAGAAAGCACACATACGTTTTCTTTGGCCTAATAGCGTTCTGAGTATAACATAACATTTGAAACGTTCATTGCTTGGGTTAGCAATTCACAGTTGTCGATAAAGGCGTTAATCTGTAACTACCGCCTTCAACGTTGTTTATATTCCTACAAGAAAACAAGAGAAACGGACAACGTACACACTGCACTTCTTGGCCAGACTTTGCATTTGTGATAGTAAGATCAGAAAACTGAATTTTTTTACCAGGCACTTGTTTGCTGTGAAGTACATTATCCGACATGTTCACAGGGGGTACCCTACCATATAGTTGTCAAATTTTACTAGCTTCAATCACAGAAATATCGAACCTGCCAGAATAACTGTTTCTCCAATGAACTTCAGTTCAAGAACAGACTGACTACAATATAGTGAAAACAAACTTTTGTTATTTTCCTACAATAACATTTCAGTTCAAAGATCAAAATAAATGCAACGAAATTTTATACTTTTTATTGACATTTTTCTGTTCAAACCCATTTCATTATGCCACTAGTATGACATATATGAATTGTTTGATGAAAGATTGCCCTGTAGCGACATTGACGTGTCAAAGTGAGTTGTTATTGATGGCTATATCCTTTTCGTAGGGCATTATCAATGCTGGCACAGCCGAGAATACAATTTCTCATGACATAGTCGCTGAGAAGGTAGGTGGTCTATCTAACTACACTGTAATTGATTCAATCGATGACTTTAATCAATGTAAACAAAGGTATGTCCTATGTCCTACTTTAAGTCTATTTTGGTAATGTTAAGACGCTGCGACATGTATGATTTCAGCCAATGCGTTTTGCTCAATCTGATTAAAATCCAATTTAGAGCTTGGTAGGTCGATAAAAGACCGATCCATCTCTACATCGACCGGATCTTGATAAGATTTTTTTCTCAGATACGTTGTGAATGTAAATGGCTTGATCTTTTACGCTGCTGAGTTCTGTGGCGATAAAATCGTCTTAATCTCCAATAGCTGTATTTTTTGTGTTTCCTCCGATAGGACATTTTAAAATCATGTGCAACATATACAAATTGAATATATTTAAAAACTCTCCACGGAGAGGGACCGTGATGCCAGATCTAGTAACCTTCAGGTACTTTGTGTATAGCTTTGTCAGGGTAATCTTACCCCAGTACGTTATGGCTGATATTTTGACACTCTCCATTACTCGGTACTTGACTCACAGCTCGAAATATCAAGCGATTCTTAACGACCCTTAGGGAGCCTTCAGTAATTACAGAGGGTGGGCCGGGGGAATTTCGCCTACACCTGTACCATAAAATGTTACCCTCCCCTATCCTCCTGTCTAAAATGTGACCCTCCCCGTTGTCCGACATTCTGGAACTTGGCCCTCCCCCACCACTGCGGTATTCTCTCCAGGAATAACTAAAACAGTATCAGCTAATTTACATAACAATTGGTTCAATTGTTATGTTAGGGACAAATTACAGAGGGGAGGGCTGGTGTTTTAGAGGGACAGTCGCAATTTATCACGCAATAATTTTTGAAGAAATATGGTATTTCATACATTTGAGGGAGGCTCACCATATTTAGTGCAACTATAAGAAAGCAAGATGTGGCTGATTTAGTGCTTCATCCAAAAATATCAAATCATAATACATGGAGTCTATCAGGCAAATTATTGACAATTTACCCCTACAAAACATGCTATATCTGTATATTATATATGTTTGATAATGTATTTAAATGTTCTTTGCTTGAATAGGGTAATAAAATGTGCATTTGTGTACAAGAAATTTATTTCTGAATTTCATCTAAAAAGTTGGTTCACTATCCATGGTGTCTATGATGAAATTATGAATAGTTTCCAATACAACAATAGGTAAATCTTTGCATTTGTCTACTCTTGATTATTGATATTAATGTTCTTGATTAGACTAGAGTGGTTACAAGTCTATTGTTGTGTAAGAAATTTGATTTTGGAATTTCACTGAAATGTTGGTTCACTATGCATAGTGGTCTATGATGAATCTATGAATAATGTTTTTCTGTACAAAATTAGATAAATCTGTGCATTTATGTATGCTTGACTATTCACATTATTGTTCTTGATTAGACTAGAGTGGTTACAAGTCCATGATTGTGCAAGAAATTTCGTTTTGGAATTTCACTGAAATGTTGGTTCACTATGCATAGTGGTCTATGATGAATCTATGAATAATGTTTTTCAGAAAAAAATTAGATAAATCTGTGCATTTATGTATGCTTGATTATTTAGATTATTGTTCTTGATTAGACAAGAGTGGTTACAAGTCCATGATTGTGCAATAGACATCAAATCAGGTCCAATAATCGTTATCATTCAAGGTAACTAAGAAAGTTACCAGGTCCAAGGAACATATTAAAAATGACAAAGGCAATTGGGTCATCTTGAACCACAAAATAGTGGTGGTACCAGGTGTCCGGAATGGGTAAGCGTACCCTGCCAGCTAGCCGCACCCGTCAAGATTGACCCAAAGCGACAAATCCATTGTTATTTGGTGAATTCACCAAATTACTTTTTGTGAGTCAAAATTTGGTATGCTGTCACTCATCATTTGAGTGACAGACAGGTCATATTTTGATACAATTTCTCCGTATCTACCGTAGAACTTCTTAAATTATTTCACTGATCTACTTTCTGAGAACCCTTGCCTCACTAACTTTTGAGCTAATAGGCTGTGTCTAACTCAAAAGCAAGAAATTTCATTTTGGAATTTCACTGAAATGTTGATTCAATATGCATAGCGGTCTATGATGAAACTATGAATAATTTTTTTAGTACAAAATTAGATAAATCTGTGCACTTATGTATGCTTGATTATTCATATCATTGTTCTTGATTAGATTAGAGTTGTGCAAGAAAATTGATTTTGGAATTTCACCGAAATGTTGATTCACTATGCATGGCGGTCTATGATGAAACTATAAATAATTTTATTTTAGTACAAAATTAGATAAATCTGTGCATTTATGTATGCTTGATTATTTAGATTTTTCTTGATTAGACAAGAGTGGTTACAAATCCATGGTTGTGTAAGAAATTTGATTTTGGAATTTCATCGAAATGTCAGTTAACTATGCAGCGCTGTATTTTTTGGTGATTTCCTATTCAGGAAATATCACATGGACATCAAAGTTTTGGCCATAAAATCAGCTTCTCTCAAAAGTGACCCTCCCCCAAGATTGGTTTATAAAAAGTGACCCTCCCCCTTGAACTGTTTTCTAAAGAGTAACCCTCCCCCCAATTCCCCCGGCCCACCCCCGTGTAATTACTGAAGGCTCCCTTACATTAAAATTTCAGTTGAATCCGGAGTGATCATTTCATCTTTGTTTTTATTTTGTGTTTAGATGTCCACTGTGGAGCCACCTTCTAAAAGGGACATTGATGTATTGAAATACCATGACTTTTCGGGACTATCATCATTTAAGAATACGCTGTGTTCTTTTCTGACAAAGCACGCCAAAGCACATGATCAACTTGACCCAGATAAGGTAAGTTTGTTTCTGCTTTCTGTACGGATGTATTACGCCCAATTATGACAATATTTTCCACTTATCAAACCACAGATAGATATATTGGTCATCATTAATGCAAGTGTGTCAGAGTGGAGAGGTTGCGGTCACTTAGACGTCTCCAGCTAAGTGGTTTTGACTGCGATATCTGGCTCGGTGACACGATGACATACGTTGCGAATTCGAATGCGATCGAGCGTTTACTTAATTTCCTTAGCCAACTAAAGCCGATTAGTGTTTGTATGGGTAAAGGGAATCATCAACTTGTTACATTATCATATTATCAGCTTGCATAAATCACTTACCAAGAAATGTAACACAGTATGATTGCCTATTCTCATGGTCGAGCCAAACTGGCCTTACTATTGTACACAAGCTACAGGCGTCATAAGTTATCACTGTATGATCGCACCATATATATATATATATATATATATATATATATATATATATATATATATATATATATATATATATATATATATATATATATATATATATTATATATATATATATATTTCAGCGCGAAACAGCAGCTACTTAGAGATGAGAAAGCAATGAAAATAAAGATGTTGGATATACATAAATGTCAGGGACACAGACTACAGGCAAAGGAGAAGTAAACTTTATTATATCACTGAACGATAAGACCAAATAATCATGCGTTTTAAATGATTAAAAAACACTCAACTCCAAACTCCTCTTTTTACTTAAATCATTTAAACGACTAGAGGAGTGCCTGGTGATGAGACCATTTTTGTAGCATGCATGCCATTTATCTTCTTTATGCAATTTCCACCATGTGTCTTACCTTCTAGACATTACTGTTTTGTGCACTGTTTATTTCCTTTTCAGCTTATTGTTCTCAACGGCTGTGGACCGTGCCTTGCCGCATTGTCTTTTGTACTGGGTGACCCGGGAGGTGAGTACAAAAAGAGCTACACATCCATCCTGCAGAGAATGACTATTCGCCTATTCTTCTCACAAGAATGCTGCCCACCAATCTATTCTGTGTGCAATTGCACGCGGGTTAGCCTCACCAGTCTTCGAGAGATATTTTATTTGCCATTTGTCGTTTTGTTTTTAAACGTCGCAGAACAGTTATAGGTCTACATGCACTCTCTTCATACTATCAGGCACCTCTATTCGGCAAACGTTTTATTTTTTTTCACATGTGTATTGTTTTATATACGTGGTGTGCTTGCTGTCCGCTTTCCTTACCTTTTGATGATTGTCTCCTTTTAATGCTCATCACTGGCAGTCCATGTGATATAGTTCGACAACTAGCCATTCTGCAGATATAATGTACATCCAGAATACCTAAACTGCCCTCCCAAATCTCCCTCTCACATATCAACGTATGACGAAGCTATACACGAGTCAGCGAGACAGACAGACAGACAGACAGACAGACAGACAGACAGACAGACAGATTAATAGACACAGGCAGACATACAGGGTGAGACAGACAGAGAGATCTGTTGGATCGACACAATGGGCTGTTACATTATCATGCACATTTTTAAAGTTACAAGAGTATCAAAACTTTTACATACCGTGGACCATTATATTTGTTGGCGAATATGACCATCGTTTAAGAGACGAAGACGTTGTAAGTAAACAGTCTGGTAATTTTAGATATCATTTATTTTGTTCAGGATCCTCAAATGACTTTGTAATAATAGATTACTCAGAAAATAATTTTAGAAACGGTCACTGCAAAAAGTTCTGGTATCGACAAAAATTTCAGAAATTTGATAACGGTTACGTTTCTCTGGTTGACTGTATATACATTACCATTTTTAGATATTACTGTAAAAGTATTTCAAAATTTATAGTCATAACATCAAGCATCAAACTCATTCAGGGCATTGTAAAATTTTGGAAGACATTTGATGATCTTTTTATTTATATCAAAGATCAATTTCCATCTTTCGAAATACAGAGATTTTGATTTCTACAAAAACACGTTGATGCATAATATTTACATCATAGACGCGTGGTTGGTGGCGACACCATATTACTCTACTATTAAAGAAGATATTGGAAGACTACCTCTGGCGGAGACGGTTTCTGTTGACCTTTGCAGTCAGGTTAAGTACATTCTGGTCTTTCAATGAGTTACATATTTTACCACATCATGTACTTTACCGAACATTCTTAATGTTAGCGTATTGGAGAAATTTATGCCATGTATGACTTGAAGTACTTACGTGTTTGTTACCGACTTTCAGGCACAAACGGACCTGTTTTTATAGATATTATTGCGTATGATTATTTCATAATAAAGGAACTGCTCGTTCTAATAATGTGGGCATTGTATTCTGAGTGATTAATGGCTCATGTACACAGTGGTCCATTTGTGAAAGGTGGTATACCATTTCTCACATTTGTTAAAAATAATACCGACAGGGGAAAACGTGTTTTCAGTATCAGTAGCGTATCTATAAGTTATTGTTCAGTGTTTGGAACAAGTTAATTCAGTATGCAAATATGTACAAAATTTGTAACGTTTAAGTGTCACAATTATGCTTCTGAACATATAGTATTAGTCAGGTGACTCACGCTATAGCATGGTCTGAGACGCGCGTCCATTTTGTCACTGTTCTTCTATGACTTATTTTCGAATTCACACAATAATCTGTATTTATTACGTGATTTGACAGACATCTGGAGAGAACGGAAAACCATTTCAACTTACAGTGAATAAGTTAGAAGATGCTCTTGAACAAGCAACGGGAAAGGTATCGACATATGTCATTGCGGTGAGGTGTTCGATCAAAAAGAATATTTGCAGCGATTCGGATATAGTTTTATCTCATTGGCTAACTATCATTATTTACAGCAAGCTAAGACTATTCTCTGCCTGATTGGCTGTTTGGATAAAAACAATGTTTCAACCAACCAATTGGCTTAAAGCTTCCGATATACTGCACGATATCCATAAAGATTGTGTTCCTCGTTATCAGAAACTCCTTTTGCAAAAGTTGGAAATGTTTTGACAAGATCATTCCAAACTTAGTTTCCAATACTTCAAGCAGTCAACTTTTTAAACGATAACTGGTACATATCTGACTTTCACTAATATAACAACAAAACTCGGCAAAAGTCTATGACCAGCTTACTCCTTAGTCTTATAAGAATTTACAAGTCATGGTGTGTCATTTTGTTGCCCATGTATAACAATCTTTCAAATAGTTATATTTGTAGACAGTTCGGTTTCTTCAAAATAAATGATTTGGTCTCGCTTTTCCGGCGATTAGCGCTCTAAGTAAAATTGCTGAAGTAGGAAATAGCTGGAATTTAAAACTGTTGTTGCTGCTGGCAAAGCCACTCCAATAGATAGTATTAATATCAATATTATTATATGTATTATTGAAATGTTCAGAAGTGTAGCCTTTCAAAGTATTTGCAAGAGATTAACTTCTAATTTTGGGCTTTTTCTCAGGGCATTAATGTTCGTGGCTTGATTTTGATAAATCCACACAACCCACTGGGTGATATCTATTCCAAGCAACTCTTGATGGATTGTTTGCATTTTGCTAAAAGGTGAGTCTATAAAAGATAAAGACAGAATTAAAATCCTCAATTCAATGAACACTGTGACTGTTCTACCCAAAGTCCCTCTAAACAAGGTTATACTACTCACTTAAGACAGTAGTGAATAGACCAGATTATGCCAGTCTTTACAATAATTCCCATGATCATTACTTGATATGAAGCATTTCATTGTTAAGTTCAAATTTACTTAATTCATATAATTTCGTACTTTAACTAACATTTACAGACACGAAAAAATCTCAGAGCAGATGAGCTTACAAAACTTTACTTATGCATTTGCAAAGAAAATTCTTTATAAAATGCTTATGGGTACATTGATAACGTTATGGGAAAAGGGTAAGCCGATGGTCAATCTTAGCAGCTGTGACGGACGGCCTTGAATTGAAGTGATTCCATCGGTCAGGAAGGATTAGTGAAAGTGGGGCTAGACTTAAGTCCCACGCTCGGGCAAAACCGGACGGAAATTTAGCTAGGTTTGCAATGGTGAAGGTCTGGACAGGGCGAAAACTGAAGAATGAATGAATGGATAACAATGAATCAATGAATGGATACATGAAAATCAGTGTGTCCATGTAGCAGTACTTTTGTAATGTATTTGAACGACAGGGCGAAAACTGAAAACTGAATGACTGAATGAATGAATGAATGAATGAATGAATGAATGAATGAATGAATGAATGAATGAAAATCAGTGTGTCCATGTAGCAGTACTTTTGTAATGTATTTGAACGACAGGGCGAAAACTGAAAACTGAATGAATGAATGAATGAATAAATGAATGAATAAATGAATGAATGAATGAATGAATGAATGAATGAATGAATGAATGAATGAATGAATGAATGAATGAATGAATGAATGAATGAAAATCAGTGTGTCCATGTAGCAGTACTTTTGTAATGTATTTGAACGACAGTTTTTTCATTTTCTCAAACACTAATTCGAAATATGTCCAGTACACATCCATTTAAGTATATGTAATCCATTTACAACAACCACATTAATAAAAGTTTCTTTATGGTCATTACTACAGACATGAACTTCATGTCATAGCGGATGAGATCTACATGTTTTCTGTGTTTAATGAAGAAGCAGAGTTCACAAGTGTGCTAAGTCTGGAAGATTTGCCAGATCCTGACAGAACTCACTTCACTTGGTCATTTTCGAAGGCAAGAGTCAAATAACTGTTCAATATAGTATTCCTAAAGTGGAGTTAAGGTATTAATACTTGCTTGGAAACAGAAGCTTGAATATATTTACACAAAATTTCCTTGGGTAAATGTTAAACTGTTCTCTCTCATAATAAAAAAAATAAAAATCTAGGTACCTGTGCCAGGATTTAGAGCAGAGAAATCAATGTGACCGCTAAAATTCAAAATATCAATTTGAATTCATAATGGCCGCAATAATTGTTAAACTATCAATACATCTCTGCAGCATGTTTCTTTTATATTACATGTTTATTTTATGTACATTTTTTATTTACTGCACCCAGTCATTTCGTTTCGCTTGTTTGATGCCAGTATAAACAAACAAATATATACAAAAATAATGACAAGCCTGTTTCTTTTGTAACAACGTGGAGTGATATACATTTGGGATTGCATCGCCACAAATGCTGATTCTATACTACATGGGCATCGTTTCGATCATAATGTGAAGTTTCTCTTCCAGGATTTCTGCATGTCTGGTGTACGCTGTGGTGTAATTTACTCCTGGAATAAAGATGTTGTATCGGCTCTTGCTGGGATTGCTTTCTGGTTTACTGTACCCACTGTCATGCAAGTCACACTCAACAGCATGCTTTGTGACGAAGGTAAATATTCTGGCAGCAAAATGAAAGAGACAAACTTGTTCACGGAAGTCCTTTATCATTAATTTATTTTTCTTGCACATGTTTCGATTGTCGTATGTTTTAAGTATCTGCTTTTGACTTTCCTTCTTTGGCTCACTAAAAAGTGGTCAAATTTGTTTATAATTTGTTATCATGATTATCTTATCACTCCGGTTTAAGGGATAAAGCCGCAATTTTTTTACTTTTTTGTGATACCAAGAAAGCGTTGGATACTTGCTTTAACTTTAAAAAATTACCCCATTGCTGAATGCAAAAAGATGATTTCGTTTGTGACCTCAAGACAAATGGATTTTTTGCTATTCCAACTCGCTTGCCAATTACAAATAAACATGCCTACAATGTGAAGTAAAGCTATTATCCCTGTCTATATGACAGGCATCGGCAATTAGTATTTCGTTACCAAAGACTGCATGAGGTCTAGACATTATGTAACAATTTAAGTTCAGCCATGCATGGCAAGCATTGTACGCAGAACTTGATCTTTTGGAACAGACCGTAAAATGTTTCTCTGAATATTTAATCTTGTCTGGCTCCAAGCAGAGTTGAGGTTGTGCACAGTTAACCAATATTCCGGCTTGTATGGATAAGTCAAACAATACAAACTACTTTTCATATCAGAGAAAATTCATGAAATAAAACTCACAATAAAGGGACTTTGACCCTTTACTCGTGATGTCATAAAAGAGATTATGTTTGTTCATACGGATGCATTCTTATACCAGTGTGTTAGAGATATGAATTTTCAGATACGAAATCATATCAGATGTTAGTTAAAAATTGGCCCCATGCTGTCGATCACTAAGCAATAAATCAATGCAAAGTAGTATATAATTATATCTCGAAAGACAGAAATAACAATTAATCAGTCTAGTGGCCTTGGATTTTCTGGTACATCATATCAATGCAAAGTAACTCGCAATTGCTATGGAAACTTGTAGACTTGAGACAAGAAATGAACTTTGACCGTTACAGAGTGGGTAGCGCAAACATATTTACCAACAAATCGTAAGAGACTTAGGGATGCTCATGAAGTCATGTCGAAAGGGTTAGCAAAGATAGGGATACCACATCTTGCAAGGTCAGCAGGTCTGTATATCTGGGCAGACTTTAGAAAGGTGAGTTTCTGTCGACTGTTATACACTTTGAACATCTATGTTTGTTGTGATGTCATATTATTGAATTCATAATCTTCTTTGATCACGAAATCATAACTTTTTGAAAAATATCCTGCAGACTGGAATGACAGAGAAACACTTACATGCTCACCAAAAATATTTCCAACATTACCGTATATTGAAGGTTTACAAGATGCTATATAAATAGCTTGATATCAAAACTGGACATATGTATTGCAAGTCGACTGTCGTACAGAAATAATAGACAAAAAGATGAGACAATTTATTTGCAAATAATAACCTTCCCTGTGTTATTACATAAACACCCCACACTTACCTAGAAGCGTACGAAAAGTAGCAGTAGGCTATTGCTGAATGCTTTTGTTTGACAGAATGTTCAAATTTATCAACACTGCCTGTTCTTCTTCATGTGATGCAACATAAGGAAAGTTAAGTTATTATGGCCGGGGTGGACCGGCAAATTCTTTCTGTGCATCATTAATAATAAGTGAGCCCCCTACCCAAAAGATTGATGACCCGCTTAAAATGACAAAAATATCATGCCCTCCTCCTGATTAAAACTGCATACACAAACACCGCTGGATGGGGACGATAGAATCCAAAGAAAGTTCTCAGATTTTTTCAAATGCCACATAGCATAACAAATTCGAAATCCCCCTCAAGGAAACTGGTAAGAAATTACAGGTGGGTCGGACTTTGCACAAGCGTTTTTGAAGGGTCATGAAATTCCATGCATGCCTTTTGGGGAGGGTCACCGCAATCTAGTGCTTCGTCCAAAAATATATATCAAATCATAAAACGTGGAATTCTTTCGGGCAAACTATTTAGATTTTTCCCATGAAACAAGCCATATCTGTACATTTAAATATGTTTGATAATTCATGTAAATGTACTGTACTTGAAGAAGCATGTAAAATGTGCACGAGTATACAAAAATGATTTATGGATTTCATTGGCAATGTTGATTCTCACTATAAATGGTAGTCTATGAGAAACTATGAATGGTATTTTTCAATATAAAACTAGCAGTATCTGTGCATTTATAGACGTTTGATTATTAACATAAATGTACTTGATCAGAATAGGGTGGTTACATCTCATATGTGTACAAGAAATTTAATTTTGGAATTTCACTGAAAATGTTCATCCACTATACATTGGAATCTGCGACAAAACTGTAAATAGTGTTTTCAGTGCAAAACTTGCTTTACTTTTGCACATATAGACGTTGGATAATTGACATAATTGTACTTGATTAGAATAGGGTGGTTACAAGTGCATATATTTAAAAGAAAATTGACTTTGGATTTTCACCAAAAATGTTGATTCAATATACTTTGAGTCTATGAGAAAACTATAAATATTTTTTTTACAATACTAAACTAAGTCTGTACTTTTATTAGTTTTTGACAATGATACAAATATCTTTGATTCAAATAGGGTGCTTGAAAGTTAAAATGTCAACAACGATTATGATATTGTAATTTCACCTAATAGTATTATTTCACTTCTCATGCTAGTCTACAGGTAAACTATTTGATATTTTTCTTGACAAACTTTGCCATATCTCTTATATGTAAGTAATGGGAATTGCTCATTTTTCGATTTACGAGAAGACAAGCCTGTGTTGCCAAGACAAGATGTGCATGTGACAGATAAGTGTATCACATTTACAGTTAAATGATTTCAGAGAATGAAATCATGCAGCGAATCATATTTATATCCCATAATATTTTGAAGACTGAAAGTGCTTTTTGACCGGATGTATACTTATGAAAGTCAAGTGACCCC
>LD347690.1:39983-60339 GCA_001465055.1 Ptychodera flava
CTGAAAAATACATGACCCCTCCCCCTTTGCAGTTTTCAAATTCAAGGTGACTTCCCCCTAGACTTTGCCGACCCAACCCAGGTCGTTATAACTGAACGCTCCCTAACTGCAAGCAAATTCATTAACATGTAGACATATTTTCTATACAGCTTGTATCTCCATTGACATTTGAAGCGGAGCTTGAGGTGTTTTACGAGCTCATCGATGCTGGCGTCTACATCGCGCCGGGACAAGCGTACTACTGCAAGGAACCAGGATGGTTCAGGATTGTCTTTGCTCTTCCCAGAGATATACAAGATCAAGGTTAGCGATACTTTTCGTCTCAGACATTCCTTAATCTTGAGCTTTTAATGACTTTACTGAGCTATAAAACAGTTCAGTATATGGGTTGGACAATTCTAATGGCAAAGTAAACATATTCCGTGAAACAACAATCGGAATACAGCCGCATCAAAAGTATGACAAATATGTGTAGCGGAGTAATTTTGGATTTTGCAAACACCATTAATTGAAAGCCAAACGTAGCCTAAGGAAGTATATCTCAATGTTTACCATGTCAGAGCATTGACCGATTGTGTATTCAAATTTGCGCCGACTGTGTACGAGTTCTGATAAGATGAGACCTCATTGTGCTTGATTGTTTATCTTTGAACAAAGACATATCCAGTACGTATGGCTGTAAAGAGGTTCCCCTAGCCCAGGCGCTTCCCACCGGTTTTTGGCATGCTGTTATTTACGCAGTTGACATGCCACACTTTTAACTGTAAATTCAAAATGTTAATATCAGTCATTCAATAGATTTATAAACGGCATGTATTGTATTTGCTAGACGATGTAAGACCCTTTCTGAGAAGAATCGACAAGGATGTTACCACCAAATATATTCCCTTTGCAGATCTTATATCTACTATCAAATACCCTAACATATTGTTTGTAACCGCATAATCTGACAGGGGATAGGGAGAGTCATTTTTGCAAGGGCCTCATCTTCCACAAGTTGTCACGAACCGTTCACGCTACTGCAAACACGCGCACTGCTCACTGTCCACATTGCTCTCTAGCTAGACTAGTGCTTGGACAAGAATATTTTGGTTGTTTTGGCCAAATCATCTTGACATCTTCATCACTAATGAAATACTATAAACTAAGTTTTGCTTTTTTGTTTGTTTGTTTGTTTTTTTTCAAATTTCCAGTGTGATCATTTTCTAATTGAAAATGTGTGCATGCAGGTACAGACTTGCACTTTTGTATAGCGGGCTCGTGTCAGATATGATATGTGCTGTTATGTCATTCAACTCATTAAGGTTATTAGTTTGGTTTTAAAAGGACCCTCGAACTTTAAATGCAGACGTCTCTGCTGGCCTTATTGATTTACGAATAATGATCTGAGATGAAATACATTTGCATCGAAAAAAAGAAATTGCCCTTCTGCAACCATAGACAGTAGAGAAACGGCAACCAAGATAAAGGAAGTAAGGGCCCACAAAAAGGATGACAGATCCAGTTCAGAAACTACCTTTTTCCGTGAGTTTTTTCCCAGTCAATAGAGCAGGAAAAGAGCGGTTGAGTGTTCGCAGTGAGGTTAGCGGCTCACAGACTTGCCAGTTATTATCAATAATTGCTGCCAAGTCAAATTTTTCCATGGTCTCCAACTTCAAACCAAGCAGTTGTGTACCGCGCACTGCCTAAGCTCAGAGACCGTGACGGTCTCCGGCGAACTAGCTCCTTCAGCGGTCCCCGACGTTCTGACTTCGACAGTCTCCCGTGTATGATTTGACTCGCGTCCAGATTTCCTCGCCCCATCCCCTTATATAGCCAAATATCCCTATGAAAAATCATTCATATATAAAAAGAGCGTAACCAGTTTCGTATTAAAGTCTCTGTTGCCATGGTCATGGTCTTCTGAGTTGGTGAACTAACTACATCGATCATTATAAAAGGTTAGAAAACGTATAGCGCAGGTATAGCGGAGAACTAAAATAGATCACCCGCTACGTTTTGCTCTGTGTTTATCACCTGAATAGTTCAATGTACTTTGCAACCACTAAGCTTACTCAGCATAAAATATGATCGCGTTACAATGTTTGGTAACATTTTACACTGTGCATGTCGTAACTTATATTCGCTGGATTCGAAGGAAGCTGTAACTGTCTTTTATTCAAATGTCGATTTGCCAATGTTGTGTTCACCATACCTTCCAATAGTAATAATGCATTTTTATATGTACAGTTCTTCACAGGATCGGTACATTCTTCGAAATGAAAAGAAAAAGATAGAAGATGCTAGAAGAACCAGTGTTCCACTAACGACAAACGAAAACTTGAACAAATGTGATTGAAAAAAATCATTTTTGGTATACTTATAAAGAAAAATAATAATTCATATAAGGCCGTACATTTTCCAAATCATTCAACCATCAAATGTTGGAGATTGTAATAATATTTTGTGATATTTAACGAAGAACTTACAAATTATTGATTTGTATACCTGCTATAATTGTTAATCTACAGTAACCAGAATTGTGTGAAGATTAGAACAAGAAAAGTCGAATGCGAAAAAACATTATCTACGAAGTAAAAATGTTACAATTTATATCCATAGTGTGATCGAAACCACGCCTTCTAAACCAGATTTCTACAATGTTAGAGGAGAGTTGGTCAAAGTTACGCTACCTCTATCCCTAAGTGGCAGGAGAAGAAAGTTCGCTCGCTCACTCTTTGACGATATGTAACTTCTAGACCTATGAAATAAATCGGACGGTGTTAACTTTGAAGGCTGAGAGTCTCTACTCTGTTTTTGCGTTATTACTACCTCTTTGCCGAGCTTTCATTCCTTTATTTAATATCGTAAACCGACCACTGTAATTTAAGTATGTAGTACGGTAGTAGTAGTAGTAGTAGTAGTAGTAGTAGTAGTAGTAGTAGTAGTAGTAGTAGTAGTAGTAGTAGTAGTAGTAGTAACTTTGCATTCTGGTGATTAGCAACTCTATAAGTTGCCTAGCCAAATGGACTTATAAGTCACCATTCAATTAACTTTTATACAGTACAAACAATTGAAGGTGTCAAAGAAGCATAAAAATATACAAACGAGTGAGCGAGCACAAGATCAAAGCAAAGGCATATACAAAAAATCTTTTCGTTTATAAAATGCTTTTTCAATAAATTTTGCAAACTGCCTAACAGGCTCAGAAAACAGGTATTTTAGGTTATCGGTGATAGGTTTATCCCAAACACTTTACCAGAATTGTTAAAATGTACATACGTCTTTGCCTATGATATTTTGACATTCAAATAAAAAGTGGCATTCATCCTCCACAACATTTTTATCACAAAATCTGCAGATACGATCTTGCAATCACTGGCTCATTTTTAAACCCCCTGTCTCAATACGAAGGGATAAAATACCCATACGAATTTAAGCTAGCAGAGACCCTTGACTTAAAATTTACATATTTTTCAACTTTATACAATGATTTAATTTTCATATAAGTGCGTAAGTTAGGTTTATGTTGCATATTTTCTAACCATCCTGCCTTGTTATGTAACAAAGTCTTCTCTTTAAATAGTTCTAAATCCAGATCAAAAAGGATCTGTTCATCCTAGTCAACCTTTTGCAGGATACGATAAATATTTTAAGACCAATTATTACAAATCAAGGAATTATCCCACAAAAATACCCTCTTTGTGATTTGTTTCCGTCAAGACTAGATAAGTGTTTCCATAGTTTTAACATGTTGATCCATCTTCTTGTAATGCACGAGTGCCATCCTGTATCACCCGTAACTGCAGGATGTGGTGAAAATCTGTGAGTTTCCAGAAAGAACCTCAGCGGTCTCTTTTAAACCGCCTCACATGAATCAAACTTTTGGAAACCCTAAACACCGGAACAGTAATCAAGAGTCAGGAGTACACAGGATTCATACATTTTTGTGTAGGTTTAGAATCATCTGTTTTAACCCCTTAAACCTTGCAATTAGCAAGTTACAGTATAAATTGAGTCTAAATTGAGTATAAATGCATTCGAACCGTGGGCAGCAGTAATTCAAGCGCCTGTGGTCGCTTAGCTTCAAATACATGGTGATTTCATTGCGAAATGGTCACAAACTATTATGTGCCTTTACTTCATTATTACACCTCATGTATTATCTTCATACACCTTGACGCAAAATAAACCGTCTCTATGTAAAGTGCGCCGTTGGCGGTAGGAACAGACATGTCGAGGCGCGAAGTGATCTTGGCTCTAGAGACTACCGCTGCATTTCATTGTGATGGGGTCAATTGGGCAGGCGTGGCACTGTATTCAAACTTTACGCACGACCCTACCTTGAAAGCCATACCAAGTCAAGAAGAAAGGCGGATGGTTTTCGCGACAGAATTGCTTGTAACGACCTTTCATGAGGAGCAGGAGTAGACATGTCAGGTGCCATAGTTGTCTAAAAATTCATATAGTATCCGGTGAGTTAATATTTTCTTGTATGATAAGCTGAACACTGCTGAATGAGTTCTCAATGGACCTTCGCTGGTCCTACCCTATCTCTGCATTGCACTGATATTGTGCACTTGAAGGAAAGATATCACCGGACATTGTCAAGAACTGTCTGACCTCGAATGGACACTGATTGTATTCATTACGTTTGATTTTAGATTAGTTGAATTAGTTGTTTCAGTATTTATATTTTGTGGAATTTTGGATAAGTTGGTAAATCTTTCAGGCAGTTACTTTCCAACACTCAGAAACTCATGGTTATGTAAAATGAGATATAGGCAAAGTAAATGTTGAGACGATGTCACTAGAGGACGTTTATTAGATACGTCATACAAGTTGATCTACTGACCCTTGCGTTAGAATTTTAATACAGTTTAGTTACTTATTCCTGTATCAGTCCTTGATTTTTTCAGTTAATCGCTCTCTGAGAACTAGTTATTCTCAATCTGGAATGTATGTTTATATTCGAATAAACAACGTGAGACAATGATCGACATTTGCTTCGTCTTATGTTAGAGAGAACTCATTACGGAATATCATCGTATACCTACAGCACAGTAGTCGCAGACATGTTTGTGCGCTACAGCTATTTCAGGAAATATTCTGTTTATTTTTTCTTTGTTTTTAAACTTTCGCTGGTTCGTGTGTTAACAGTAAAGGCTGTACTAATCTGACATCTGTCAGTGATTGCAGTCGGGTCAATTACCAGAACTTTTGGTTCCATGATGACAGTCATCTTCCCTCTAACGGTGAGAAGTCAGATTTGTTATTTGAACAGTTCAATCACTATTAACTGACTCTATATGTGCGCGATCCTGTGTGTGGTGACGTGTCGTACCCCGGAATAAAAGGGACACGGCGTGTTCAAGTTCTACAGCTCAATACGCCCTAAAGATCACGTGGCTGACGGTACAAACAAACCTACATAAGCGAACGCGTATGAAAATACACGTATTTCTTTGCGCCTGTGTGCAAGTTCTTTTTGTTTGTTTTTTTTGTGTGTTTTGGGGTTTGGGTTTTTTGTACATTGGTACATTAGAATTCCGGGTTTAACCTTTTGACCCTGCAAGATGCTTTTTCTTTTCTTTTTTTTTTGCCTTGAGATAGTTTCGGGTCAATACTAGTGAATGCTTTCCAGTGTTTGAAAAATATGTTTTGAAAAGTTGTTTCGAGAAATAAAAACGTTTTCATTTCTTCTTTTTTAACCTTTCTACTGTTTCTGTATTCTGACGGCCTTTCAAATCAGTCAGTTTGCTTAGGGGAGTGTTGGTTTATTTCATTTAAAATGCCGACTTTGATTGGTTTCTTAATTTTTGATTTTCTTTCAAATTGCCAGATGATTTTCGCTCTACTTCAACAATTTCTCTAGTTTGGTCGTTTGTATTCCGTATTATGTGACAGATTGCATCTTGGTTTTGTTCAACGGACGGTGACAGAAAACTGGAAGTAAATTAAGATAAATTAATTTATGGTTTATGGTTATTCTTGTCGCCGTTTCAAATTTTCAAATTCGATAACTTCAATGGACTTTTCCTAATTCAAATATGCACGTGTTAATCCATAATTTTTACTCTCGATGTTAAAGGCAAAAGGTTGTAGTCTCCATAAGCAAGTATGTGAAAAAGTTTAACTGTTTCAATTTAATGCGTAACATAAACTTCCGTGAGATTGAGAATATTAGGAAACTTATGGTGTCTCAAGGTGGAGCTGCACGTTGCCAACACAGTTTTTTTCAAAGGAATATTTCTCATCTTAGATGACAAGAAAACCCCCTCATACTATATATTTTCAAAAAGCAGAGAATCTACAGTTTAATATAGTAGCATTAGTTTACTCCAATGATGAAGTGGGTGTATATTTGGAGTAAAAACCTCGATTTTGGTATTAATGATAAAAATCAATTTTAAGTCAAAAACTTGACACTACATTCTTAAATGTAATAGTTCACTTGAAAGAAAAGTATATATACAAAAACCGACTACTTTATTTCGCATTATCCGTCCTCATTCTAAAATGGCATAGGTTGAAAGACTGATACTCAAAAAGTGATTAAAACATTGTTAGCAAAATTAAAATGCCTCTTATTCGAAAGGTAAAAACTTTGTTACCAAACAAAGTAATCTTTTTGTTATATAGCATTTCAAGAAGATAATGTGAAAATTTCAGAATACTAGTATTTGACCAAGCCACAGTGAAGTTAATTTCTTTGAAAATATTGCATTTGAGAGAAAAGAGAAGCTGAAAAATCGGTGATTTGTTTACATTTGCATAAATTAACACTTCTTTATCCTGTAACTTACGACTGCTTCACAAGCTAAAAGATACTCCCAACAAATATTTTAATCTAGGGTCAACAAATTAATTAAAATTGAATGAATATTTGCAGAAATGTGATTGTGGATCAAAATACATTGTTTTAGGTGCAGCGCTTCACATCACATAATATTTTTTCTCCTCTTCTGTTCTCAGGGTAATATATTTGTGGAAAGTGTGACCTGCATTGTGAAGACCATAAAATGTTGTCTAAGAGAGGAGTTGATATACAGAATGCAACGAAAGTCACTGATATAGGGTTTGCAAAGTGCTTAGCAGATCCCTATAATGCAGAGTCCAATCCAAATGTACGTTCACATATCGGCTGCATCTCTATCTGTTCAGTGTTAACTTTACATAATATTTTAGATTACAAATTGCCTTGAAGTAACATAAGCGTATGTTTCTCAAAATGTAATTTTTGAAGTAATAACACTGTAAAGGCATGATGTGTGCCAGGAAATGTATATTATCGAGTTTGTTTGTTGTTTTCTTCGACCAGCTTCAGTGATAGTTCTTGATAACAGTTCCATGTTCAGTAGGACCCACTGGGCGATAAACAGACACAAAGCACATCACATTTCTTGCCCAGTGTAAACTAGCATTTTTGATATTCAAAATGAGATGTTGTTCGGTTCACTCCCCTTATTCTAAATTGATGGCACTGCGGCTGTAAGGGGTAGCTATTGTATAAAATTGGATTACTCAACGGAGTTGATCGCGATTTCAGGTTTGTTACTAAATATAGCTGCATGCTCGCGACTTCGGACAACGGTGCCTAAAATTCGGACAAATTTGTTGTATGCACGACTGTTGTTGTAGTTTGTAGTCTGAGCCATAAATTCATTTGAATAAGTGTGACTCTAGTAGCAATTGTAACACTAGCAGGTTAAATGTTCGTATAGTTGATGCTGAAAATGCGGACAAATTATTTGTGCATCATTTGCGTTCAGCGTTATTATGTTATTGACGTATGACCACAACTCTCTGCTATCCGCTTCATGCGCAGTATGTTTACAGGGTACGAGTCCATCCTCACCGATAGGGGGGCGGCAGAGTAATCGTGATAACTCCGGATACATATCCAATACTAGGTTCATACTGGCTCCTATTGCAGAAATATCGAACTCCTTAGAGTAGTCGTTTCTCTCGTAACATTACCAAATTTTGCGTAGCTTCTCCAAGAATTTAAATGTGCTTCTTTATTTAACCATGCACACGTTCAATACCGCCATCATGACGCTTTATGAAATCTCCCTGCCGGGTGAAATGTTATAACGTACCGTTCGCCCAACCACCAGCATGTTTATGGACTAGCCAAAGGGCACATTGAGGATTCGATGCTGATGGCTATGTATCTCTTTGCAGGGCATCATCAATGCTGGAACGTCTGAAAACACTATTTCTTGTGACATAGTCGCTGAAAAGGTAGGTGAGGTATCTAATGAAGTTACCACTGAGGGACTGGAATCAATTTAAATGAACGTATGCCGTATCCTAGCTATTAACAACTGCCACAGAAGTTTGAACCCTAAATTTTACTTCGCCTCGCGATTTTACGTACATTTTTATGACACATTTAAGCGAGCGATAGTTCGTGCATATATGATGCATGTGAACTGGTCAAAATCTCATGGTTGCCGTCGCTGTGTGTGGTTTATTGCTATAAGTTTAACATACATAACAGTATGTTGAAATTATGTCATGGGACGTAAAACAGGGGATTTTTGGTGCTGCCGAGAACTCGCGCATGTGTTAGCCGTGGTATATCGCCAATATTACGGTCATTTTCATGTCTCGACCAATCAGATCGCTGTATTGGCGTCATCAATACTGGAATGACATAATTCAAAATACTTTCCTTCGTATGAACAATAGATCTGTCTTTGCAGTATCTTGCACGAGTTACTATGCTCAGTACCACCCGATCACAGTACAATAAATTACCAACAATTCAGTTTGATTTGTACACACGACATTAAAATTTTTATATTAACTTTAATTTTCCGTACTGCCTGAAAGCAATAATATAAAACCTCTAGATACTTGACTAATTATATGTATTGAAAGTACGATTAGATATTTCAGTATAAATTTCAGAGAAACCATTAAATAACGGTCAAAGTCACATTCTGCAGGTACTACAAATGTCATGCTTTTAGGCAGTAAGTTATGACAAACAGAAGGGGTCATTCTCTGAGGAAACTTAGCATGCAAATTTCTTTTATCTTTCTGTTTGGACAAAATCAATATCCTTTTGTTTCATAAAACAGGTGCAACTAGTCTCCCTACTTTTCATTACATTATTCTGTATGGCTGAGGACACAATCAGTGGAAAGTTTTACAAAAATGCTATCTCCTATCTCAATCAAGCATACTTTTCTAAATCATTTAAAGTGGGAATTGAGAAGAATGGTGTCCTCAAAAGTACGATTTCGGAATTTAAAAAACTAGTCCGTGAATTTGTCTACACACGGGAGACACAGTAGATTTCACTGAGGAGTTTCCGTGTGTACAAATCATTATGAATTATGGGAAATCTTCAGTTCTGTGCCGATGTTTACCCTTGGTTACAGTGGATTGCTCCGATTCAGGTGTCCTGATTCTTTTGTTTTTATGCTGATTTTGAAAGACGAGCTGAAAACGGTAAACTCTCCGACAACACACGCATGTCAGCTCTGTCCCGAGAGAAAAACCCCGATGTCAACTATAGCTACGGGTTCTTTGTGTAGAGCATCGCAAAGGTAGTTTTATCTGAGTAATTCATGGCTAAAACTTTGACCCGAGTCCTACTTACCAGGTTATTTGCACAATCGGGTGACTTAGTCACTGCGAAAACAAAGTGATTCCTTTAAAATTATTTTACAGCTACTGAACAGGTCGGTACATTAATTCATTACCTATTCCGTTGCTTTTTTGTTTAGCTGTCCCAAGTGGAGCCACTCTTTAATAAAGACGTTGACATATTGAGATACCATGATTACACTGGACTGACGTCGTTTAAGAATACGTTGTGCACTTTCCTGACTAAGCACGCCAAAGCACATAAACAGCTTGATCAAAATAACGTAAGATTTCGTTTGGCTCTCTCTTGTGTAGTTATATAATTGAAAACAAAAGTAGTTGTGCCATTGCATTTCCATAAAACATGGTTAAAAATAGTAGTAGAATACATAGATACATACATAGATACATACATAGATACATACATAGATACATATATACACATACATACATACATACATACATACATAGATACATACATACATACATACATACGTACGTACGTACGTACATACATACATACATACATACATACATACATACATACATACATATATACATACATACATACATACATACATACATACATACATACATACATACATACATACATACATACATTCATACATACATATATGTATATTTTGTGTATGTGTGCGTGTTTTGAGAGAGAGAGAGAGAGAGAGAGAGAGAGAGAGAGAGAGAGAGAGGAGTGTGTGCATCCTCTCATCTAACCATAGCCAATTGATGTTCGTACATGCTATTACAGCTAAACTCGGAAGTTTTACGTCTTGGGAGTGGATATAACACACCCCAAAACTACCATGTTATATATGCTTTATTTCTATTTCAGCTTGTTGTTCTGAATGGGTGTGGTTCATGCCTCGCTGCATTGTCACTGGTACTCAGTGACCCAGGAGGTGAGTAGTCATGGAGTTATGGATTCACCCTGTAGGAATTATGTTGGCGTTGAAAGATCGTGGCATTAAAGGTATACAGTCACCTGTAATCTAAATATGCCCATATATGGTCAAAGGGGTGTTCCTTGGTATTCGAAATGCCCATATGAGGGCGCTGTTTTTAAAAAGCGGCCACCCGCTTAAAATCTGTTTATGAATATGACCCCTATGTCAATATTGAAGGGGCAAAGACGTTGCTAGTAATTATTTTGCAATTGTGGGAGATCGTTCAAGAAAACAACTTCATTAGTTCTTACTGACAACGTTTGTGGTATATCGGCATGTATATAGAGACACTAGTGAAGAGACACTGGTGCATTGGTGGACTCTAAATATATCGAGTATTAAAGCAAAGTCGGTCGCTCTTTTTAAGGAAAAAATTATGCATACTATTTTATTGTAGATGAATGGTTGACGATGACTCCATATTCCCCTGTTGTCAAGGAAAGCGTTGAAGGAATACCTCTGACAGATATATTTTATGGTGACCTTTGCAGTCAGGTTTAGTACTTCCTATTGTATTGTTCTGAAAGGGTTTAGCTAGCTGTAAGCCTTCCTTCGTTTCCTCGAAAGCTGGTTTACGCACAGCATTGACAGTTTGCATAAACTTTAAGTCCGAAACAGAAATAATGAGTTCCAGAATAATAATACTTTGAGGTAGTATGCGCCTCGAAAGTGAAAGACTTAAACTTTTGCTCACACTTTCCTCAAGGGATCTTCAAACAATTCTCTTTTAAAATCAAGAATTAATAAAATAGAGGGTCACGGTTAAAATTTTTGTCCTGCAAATTCATGATTTACCGATGTTTGAAATTCAAAATGGCTGCCATCGCTGTGTTAACTGTATAGAGAAAAATAAAATTTTCGATTTTGCAAAAACTAAGAGAGAAAAGTTATCTTACACCAAGAGCTTTAAAATGAACCATCATAAGTGATAGGCCAGAGAAGATTTGAAAAATTTTGAGGGTCTAAATATATGTCCCCGAGGCGCATTCTACCGTAACAGAGCTTTTACTACTCATTTATTTCACGCCGCCAGATTTCATTCATCTTGTTTATTGTGAGGAACATTGGAGACATGCGTGCGCTTTTTTCGCTGTCAGTTGAATGAGAAGTAATTTGCCGGTTTAATATATGGAGGAGTCATTGCATCAGCAAGCACCGAGCTACATTTATACATTAATTACTAATACAGGAGCTTATTCCAAATCATCCGATAAACTCTAACTGTCGCATAATTTGACAGACATCTGGGGAGAATGGAAAACCATTCCAACTGACAGTTGATATGTTGGAAGATGCACTTGGACAAGCGACACAAAAGGTATATTTCACTTAGACCTATCTGTTGAACCCAAAGGAAAAAGACTTTGAGAAATACTGCTATAAGATTGTGCCAGACCTTACTTTTTGAAAACTGCATGCAGCCAAGTTGCATAGTGTAATTCATGATCAGTATGGCAATCAAATTCGAGAGAAGTCTAATGTGATGTGCTCCCGGGTAATCTTTCCAGGTTGTTTTTTTAATAAATACCATTCAGTCCTGGTGTGTCATTCTAATATTTCATATTAATGTGAATGACTGTAAAGGGGTTCTTTTTTAAGCAATAGAGTTTCTTCGATGGCTTAGAGGGATAATTTCGGGATATCGAAGGTTCGACAAAATCGATCCAAGTAAACCTCCTGGAGTAGAAAAGGGATGCAAAGGAACCACTTTTTGACCAAAGTCTAAAGCTAGAGTGTTACGAACTAAGACCGCTTGACCAGATACTTTGACGTTAATATTTTTATCATGTAAATGATTTGATTTTATTAAGGAAGATTATAGTTTTCAGAAGTTTATAATTTCATAAGCTTTACAACTCAACGACTACTAAGATTTGTTTTGTCACAGGACATTAATATTCGAGGCTTATTTCTTATAAATCCACACAACCCACTGGGTGATATCTATTCCAAGCAACTCTTGATGGATTGTTTGCATTTTGCTAAAAGGTGAGTCTATAAAGGACACCCAAAAACAAATTAGTCCTAATGTCAGTTCATGCATACTTCACTGAACTCAACCGTTAAACCCAAGCTCCCCGTAAGTAGGTCTGCTCTCACCAGTAACAACCATGATGGTGAAAAAGTTAATCAATAATATTCATAATCACCTCATGATATGATGTTATTCAAGGCTGACACTTTTGCCCATCATTTATAATACTTAAAATAACATTTATCATTTATTCATGTGATGTTTATACAATTTGTATAGACATTTGTGCCTTCTAGTCCAAATTATTTGTTAGAGTGTCCGGTACTAGTCTGTCCATATATATGTATCCACTTTGTAGAAATAAAAAGATTTATTTATTGTGTTTGTTTGTTTGTTTGTTCCCATAACTACAGACATGGACTACATGTCATAGTGGATGAGATCTACATGCTTTCTGTGTTTGATGAAGAAGCAGAGTTCACCAGTGTGCTAAGTCTGGAAGATTTGCCAGATCCTGACAGAACTCACTTCACTTGGTCATTTTCGAAGGTAGGGACAGCGCAATGTCGTATTCGTGAAATGTATTGATTCTAAACAAGACTACAATTAAGGTAGCAGTTGCCTAGAAACAGGTTTTGTGTGTTCACTCAAAATAACCAAATGGAAACTTTCGACCATCTGCTAAAAATCAAGGATAAAAATCACAAGCAAGGTTACCAAGTGTTGCATCAGAGAAATACATTACCTTCAATTTACTGATAAATAAATTTCAAAATGGCCACCATACCCTTGTTAATCTGTTCGAAATTCTTTCTACAATGTTTGTTGTAGATACAAGCATATTGCTGTTGTAACAGCATGAAGTGATATATATGATTTCATCACTAAATACATACCTGCAGCAAGGGTCAACTTACGCCATTACATTGGTGGCAGCAGTGGGATTCAAGCATATACCTCACGTATACGAGTATTGTTCCGACCATAACGTGAAGTTTCTCTTGCAGGATTTCTCCATATCTGGTCTACGCTGCGGTGTAATTTACAGCTGGAATAAAGAGATTTTATCGGCTGTTGCAGGAGTGGCTTACTGGTTTGCTTTACCAACTGTCGTGCAAGTTACACTCAACAGCATGCTTTGTGACGAAGGTTAATCTTCCCAGTACCATATTTTAGGCACAAAAAAGTATTTGCTGCATCTAAGTATAGTCTGCTACTATAAGCATGCGCTGTTGAGTTCAGTGGACGTGAAATCAGCCTGGGGCTTAGTTTGAGGCTAGTTTGTTGCCAATTATTCTGTTATAAGAACATCTTATTTTAGTAAACAAATCAACACCGTTCAGCTTACGTTTGGCTATGTTGTTGAAATTTATATTGGCACTGCACCTGAATGTAGTGCAATAAATGTGTTTTTCTAAATAGACCTTAAGGCTTACTTTACTACATATTCATCATATATCATAAAAAAGCTAAACAGTTGACTCATTTATGGTTACAAAATATATGATGTAGCTTTCATGTAAGATAGCATTCTTGCTCTATATGCTGTCAATCACTGAGCAATCAATTGATAATTTCACACATAAAGTATTTAATAATTACATATAGAAAAAGAGAAATGACAATTATCGAGTTGAAAGGGGTTTAATCTTCACTTTCGTCGTGTCAATGCAAAGTAAAATGCAAATATCATGTCGCTTCACATGTGGTATATGTGAGGCGACATGAACTTTGATTTTTGCAGAATGGGTAGCGCAAACGTATTTACCAACAAATCGTAAGAGACTTAGGAATGCTCATGAAATAATGTCTAAAGGATTGACAAGGCTAGGGATACCACACCTTGCAAGATCAGCAGGTCTCTACATCTGGGCAGACTTTAGAAAGGTGAGTTTCTGTTAGCTGTCATAATTAAGTTTGAACATTTATGTTTGCCATATTGTCATACTATCGATTTTTAATCTCTCTAGATCAGAGCAATCTTCATTGTTTATAATAAAAAATTCCTAAAGAATGTATGAGATAAACCATTATCTCATTGAAGGTTAAAAAGAGAAGATGAAAACAGTGTTAAATTCTAATTCGGCTTACACATTGTAGGGCAATCTGGGAATGGCATTAATGAAAGAAATATATGAACTTGCACGCAAAATCATAACAGCAGGTTATAGGCCGTGGGCTAGAGGGGTCAACGCAATCTCCGTACAGAATTGTGCGCGGCGTGGATAATTATAATCTACCTAGGAAGTCTCAGCAGTAGTCACCCTCTAGCTTTGTTAGAATTATCTACGCCGCACTGCTGCCACACCGCCAATCTCTGTATGGAGATTTGGGTCTACCCCCCCCCTCCTCCCAGGATAACAAACCTATATTTTTCAGAAGCCTTGGGATCCCTAGAATACAAAATGGAATTTTATCAAAAACAATATGGGGACTCATCAGCTTTTACGGTCATGTTTTGAAGGGTACCGCAAAATCATGATTTTACGACCCAATTGCATTTTTGTCAAACCTATCTTCTAGTAAGTAATCTGCTGAGCCACGTGACTGAGCTTATATTTTAACATAATCTAGTTTGTGGGGTATCATTACAATGGCAATTTATTCCTCTTTAAAGTTACATATTGTAATATGTAATATCTTCTACAGTTTTCATGAAATAGGACCAAAGCTTACCTCATACTCCAAAGTTTATTTCGCAAATTTCTGTCTAATTTCAAATTCTGTCTATTTTCACCTTGACATCATTAATACAAAAGGCAATACTTTGTATTTAGTTTGTTTTATTCGCTACAGCGACATGTCAGAAATATGAAATAGACTTTTAACAGAAAAATTATTGAGGTGGAATGGCTGTTACTGTCATAATTTGAAAGGTATCACAAAAAAATCACAGTATTGCTGAATCGCATGTGTTTTTGTTAAATGTGTCATCTTGTAAGTTTTATTCAGAACTTATTTTTTTTAATATAACCTGGCTTATAGGGTATCAATTGAAAAGCAATATATTTTTCTTTAAGATGACATGTTCAAACATGCAATATCTTCTTTAGTTTTTATGAGAAAGGGTGGAAGCTTTCCCCATACCCCAAAGTTTATATTGCAAATTACTGTAAAATATAATCTCAAATTCTACCATATGCATTTGTTTACCTACTTAATACAAAACCCTATATAATACCCTAGACTTAATACAAAAGGCAAAACTTTGTGTGAATCTATTTTATTTTCTATAGGGACATGTGAGAAAAATAAAATATACTTTTAACAGAAAAAATATTGGGATGCTATAGCTGTAACGGTCATATTTTGAAGGGTACAGCAAAATCACAATATTGCCGACTGGCGCTTAAGAAGACTGGTATATCAACAATTCTAGCGAGTCGGCAATACTGTGATTTTGCGGTACCCTTCAAAATGTGACGGTTACAGCTACAGTGACTCAATATTTTTTCTGTTAAATGTCTATTTCATATTTCTGACATGTCCCTGTAGCAAATAAAATAAGTTGATACAAAATATTGCCTTTGTATTATGTCTAGGCAAACAACTGGTAGAATTTGAGATTAGCTGTAATTTGCGACATAAACTTTGGGGTATTGAGTAAGTTTTGGTCTTATGTCATGAAAACTATGGAAGATATTGCATACTACAATATATCATTTTAAAGAGAAATACATTGCTTTTATAATGATATCTAACAAACCAGGTTATGTTTAAAATTAAGCTCAGCAGATGACTTACAAGAAGAGGGGTTTGACAAAAATGCATCTGAGTCGCAAAATCGTGATTTTGCAGTTCCCTTCAAAACATGTCCGTAACAGCTATTGAGTCGTTATATTTTTTCTGTTAAAATTACACTTTGTATTCTGGGGATCCAAAGGCTTCTGAAAAAGATAGGTTTGTTATTCTGCAGGGGTGCACGTAGACCCCCCCCCCCCTTTTCTAGCCCACAGCCTATTAAATTCTGATCCACATCTTCTCTGATCAATCTACAAGGAAGAGAGCAAGTGGTCTGTTAATGTTTTTTTTTAAATAATGACATCATAAGCAGTGTATTTAGAACAGACGCAGACCGCACTACAGCAACCCTAAGATGTAACATTCAGCAAATTCCTGATGTTTTTATCAGAATGTTCGTATACTGTCACTGCCAATTGTCCTTCACATGATGCATTATAAAGGCAAGCAGTATCAAGTTCATTGACAAGTGGACACATTCCTTTGTCAGGTTATGTCTTCACTGACATATGAAGCGGAGATGGAGATGTTTTATGAGCTCATCGATGCTGGTGTCTACATTACACCAGGGCAAGGGTTCTACTGCAAGGAACCAGGCTGGTTCAGGATTGTCTTCGCTCTTCCAAGAGACGTACAAGATCAAGGTTAGTGACCCTTTTCATCTCTGACATTCCCTAACCTTGAGCTTTTAGCCGTGTTACCGGCAAGGAAACAGTTACATGGACATAATAACAAAGAAACAACAAAGAAAAAAAAACTCTATGAGACAACCACAGGCCTGAACACAGTCATGCTAAAATATGACAAATATGTACAGCACATTTAATATAAGAAACTTGCAATCACCGTAGGCCATCATCCTATGATGAAAATCACTTTCCGCCATCGATAATTCTTACAACTCTTATCAATTTACCTTAATTGGCATTTTGATAAATAGATTTCAGAGAATATGGTCTAATCTTGCTTTTTTATGTTATTTAAAACTCATGGATTTTTTTGAGTGTCTGAAACTTTCTTTCATTATCTACCAATGTGCCGGGCATTTTCCATGTTTTGCACATTCCTAGATATGTTTTCACTTAGGTTTGTACAGATTATTAAAAAATATGAGGACTTGATTGTTCCCTAATTAATATGTATATAGCTACAGACTTACAGTTTTTTGAAATGGTCTTGTCTTAGATACTTTAGCAATGCGATACTTTTGTCATTTGACTCACTGAAGCTATTTTTGATGATGACCCTATATGACCCTATGCTAATATCACACTACGGTTGAGCCTATGTAATTTCAATAAAGTGACGGTTTACTGTTCGTAGGAGTTGTTTTGGATAAGGATATTGTTTAGATACTCATCTTCATCACGGGTATTGATAGCCTGGTAGCCAGCACGAGGCAAGCTCAGCAAAGGATAAAGGCAGTTCACGAGACAAAGAGACCTGCCGCGAGCGTTGCTGACAACTGCTGAGAATTGAAAGCTTAGGCCAGGAAGAAAAAATAAATTGTTCATCGGAATCGCCGCTTCTACTTTGGCATATTTGGATTTTTTTTATTTATTTTTTTTTTGATCGCGGCAAATTCTTACTTCCGCATTACAAATATGTTCAGCACTGCCGCTGGTGGCGCCCTACACTTTGTCGGGTTTTCGCAGGCACGGGATTTTTAATGAGACTTCCTACGTGTTTGTACGGACTTAGTTGACCGCCAACACGTTGTTGTGACGTCTGAATTTGGCGAATCACGACGCAAAGTGGGTCGATTTGGTTAGGTTAGTACATGTCACATCATGAGTATAAATTTGATCGCCAACATTCGACGTGATGTCCAACAGTTTAATAGTTCTAAAGACGCTATTCAGTGTTTGTCCTGATATTAAGCTTACGTTCGGCGATTTGTTCAACAAGATCGTGACAGCAGATGGACGGTGCATCCGATTGAATGAAAATTGCATCGAAAGTATAAAAAATTACGGCAATGACAAAACACATGGTTGCGTCGATGTTAAAGTACGATCTGAATGATGACTATATAACTTCACTCCGATCACAGTACAGTGTTGTTAGACCATTGTGTAAACTGTGTAGAGACAGTGCAGACAGTGGTAAAGAGGTCAAAACATGGGGCCAAAGTAAAATGAAAAAACTTAGATGCTAGGTCCCACCAGGACAATATTAAAGGACAATACTGAATTGTTGATTTCAGTGATTTGCTGTACATCTCAGTTTTATTCTGAGAGAATGTTGAAATATTCAGAATATGTTGTGCAAACACTAACTGTGAATGTAATGGCCTATGTTATTGTTGGGAAATATAGTCTTGAATTCAGTTACCAGTATCAGTGTTTCTTGTCTGAGATATTTCTGGTAAAAAGGGAAACAATTATCTTGCCTTTTTCTGCATCTGTGCAAAAATGCCAGAGAACCGCGTTTACCTTCGGCCTAAAAAAAAAATTTCGCTCGCCACTCCTGGAACTTGGTCAAAAAAATCCGATGAAAAAGATTTTTTTTTTCTCTGGCCTTATATCGTGGTGTACTGACGCATGCGTATCAGCGGCGGCTCGCTGCACGAGTTATTACATGCTGGCATCTTTGCTAACTTATTGATATATGAATTAAGCGTTTTATAAAATAAACAGCCGTGGTTTCACTGTGCAACAATCATTATATTCAAAACCAATGATGTACGCAATGTTTCATATGACTTTCTCAACTCTGCCTGTCGCAACTTGTATATAATAATCTCTAATAATATAGCCTTTTTTTTTCTTTAACATTAATTTTTGAAATGCGGTTCCTTTCCATGTATTTCTATTGTAACCATGGTATCTTTTTTTCTGAACAGTTCTTCACAGAATTGGTACAGTGATTGAAATGAAAAGAAAGAAATCAATGAAGCCCGAAGAAATCATGTGCAACTCATTGCTGACAAAATGATCTGTTCAAGAAATGTGAACGAAGAAAACAAATATTGTGGTAAAATTATACCGAGAAAAAATATTCAATACTAGGGAATTCCTTTAAAACTATTTTAACATATTGAAAGCTATTTGCTATTTCAATTTAACAAATTTCATGAAAGATTTATTTTTAAGATTTTAATGTTTAATTGATATGTCAAGAACTAATCACTTTTCTGCGATCACTGCAATCGTTATGATCAAAGTGCAGCATGCATCTCCACATACTGCATACGATGAGAAAATAACAGGAATTATATAACTGTCAATAAATATTCCAAACTAGGTAAAAAAAATATTACACATGAGACATGGTTTAGACTTTTCAGGTAATTTACAAACGTTTTGTTTTTTGTGTCCCTGTATCTACACATATGGGATATTTATCATACAAAAGTGTCTTCTTTTAAAAATAAGGGACGATTCAGAATTTACTTCCAGGGGGGGTGGAGGATTTTCAGGGGGGCCACCCATTTTTCCCAAGAAAATTTAGGGGGGGGCCAGACAAAAATACCACAACCTTTTAGGGGGGGCCAAGGAAAAAAAACATCAATTCAATATTTGCCCAGAATTTCTGATCTCCACAAAAGAGAACCATAGACGCTACCTGGGTGACAGATAAACTCAACATGTTTAGTTAAACTCCTTTAGCTGCCAAATTCGGTAATATTCACAGTGGTTTGTTTTATGCATCTACTGCAGTATCTTGTTCTCCTCCCTGAAGCGTTATGAAATGTCCAGTATTTAGCATGTCAATACAAACCATACAGTGAACAGTCAGGGTTGTTTTTGTTGAAAAGAGATCTCAGATCAAGTCCAGACTAGAATTCATTTATCAACAATAACAATGGTCATTTATGTTCACACTGGTATGTTGCTAAGTACAGCATTGGGTGTTCTATGTAGTGATACAATAACAAACAAATGCTGATACACAGAGATGAACATTGAACAAATGCTAAAAATTACAGCAAATGTCTTTTTAAGGTTGGGATTACCTTGTAGCTTGTAAAGTAGTTGAAAGTTGCATGTTAAAGAAGTGTTAATTTATGCAAATTTATGCAAATCACCCGATTTCTTGGCTTCTTTTGCCTCCCAATTTCAAAATTTCCAAAGAATTTAACTCCACTCCG
>LD347690.1:87701-107060 GCA_001465055.1 Ptychodera flava
CAGTAAAAGAACTTTGATATTTTTATTTCAGCTAATTACATATTTGTATACTTCATGACCTAATCGGCGGTGATTATTGTTCATTACGTTGATCATAATATTTTTAATGAAGTTGCAAACATGTGGCAAAGGTTAAAATTTACACATAACTGCAATATATAATGCAACACGTGAGCATTTTCAGTTCATATCTGGTTTAAATATGCTGTTAGTATCTGGCTACGCATTCGTTTGACCTTCTGTTGTCGATTTCTTTACTGTGTTGACATGGCTATTGTTCAAGGATTGCCTTTCTTGACCGGCTGAGTTTCCCACCCATTCCTTGACGTTTGAGTGTTTACTTTTGTGCACAAGTTGGTATTTTCCCTTTTGTTGTGCCGCAAAGGTATAATACAGTGAAAATGAGGCTATCGGTCAACCGATCATGACAAGAAATAATTTCAATGGTCAGTTCTTCTGGAAAACCCAACCAAAGTAGTGAAATTGATGTCAATTTATTTTTCATTTTTGATTTACCAGATTTGCTTTACGTATATACTGTTACTGTATAATGATTTGTTGCCGCCTCTTGGTCGATCTAGGCCCTGCCCTAGGAAACCTTTTTTTTTTTGGCAACGTAACGATTAAGAGTGTTAAGTCAGTGAGCAAAATGGTGGCATATGCCGAATCGAAACAATACTGAAGGCACTTACCGCTAAGACTGAGGAGGCAGTGTGTATACTTGCGACGTTTGAAGCAGATGACATTCAAGTGAACAATATGTAACACTGAATTTTGAGACCATTACAAAGGCAAGCAATAAATAACGAGAAGAGGAGTTCGTGTGTATATTGTACTGCACAAGAATTCAAATTTGTTGTCCGTTCACTGCACAGTTTCTGGATGAATAATGTCTGTCGAGCATTAGATGAACATAATCAAATGCTACTCTAACGCAGAGGTTAAAGAATGGTAAAAATAACACCATAACCCATGACTTTGTTAGCAAAGTATTGACATATAATCATTACTGTGCATTCCAGCTGCAAACGCGACATTCAAGCTGATCGTTTTTAACGAAATGACACACAAGAGGCTTGGCCAGTACACTGTAGATATACAACCAGGAACGACTTTGTACCAAGCTATGGTACAATTGGAAGGGCAACAACCGGACACATTTAGGTAAGTCTGCAAAATTCAGTAAACAAAAGCTAGCCTCAAATGACTTTCCATCTGTTAACTTGACATTTGAATATCAGTAATTGTGTTGCTTCTATTCGTCACTGTCTCAAATGACTATTCTGCAAGCTTTTTCGCAGAATCTCTCTGTTTGCATGGTAGTTTTCTAAGTAAATAACTGTTTAATTGCTAGTATTTGTAGCAATAGCCAAACAAAGAATATATTTCCGTGCAGTGGTGCCATTTTTTATATAATTGGCTGCATTAATCACAGCTTTTATTGTCTGAATGGTTTGACGATGAAGATAATATGTTAAACGTTCAACATACGCGAACAATTATTTGTAGTAATATAGATCACATGATTAGCGTTTGGTGAAGCAAAGCGATGTGGAGGAGGGATCGGTCTTTTGAATATACAAAAGCGTATTTGGCGAAACCAGATCTAAATGACGTTCCTCCTCTCATTCCATCAGTTTCAACGCCACCCTTGACGAGCAGCACGATCACTTCGTCAAAGGAATCAATGGTGTAGTTGCAAGCCCCGAAGACAAACGTTTTTGGGGACTGTATATCTTTAACGAGTTTTCAGACAAAGGTTAGTACAGACCTCCATGAGGAATGGAAAGACGGGGGGAATTTTGTCTACCGTCAGCAGCGATGCTTCAATTTGAATTCGACTGCGGTTTGGGCAGAATTGCTTTATTTTCTATAAACTTTTCCAATGTCTACTTGATGTAGCTTAACTAGCCATGCTATTCAACCTCGAGTCATTGACATACTTTTTATAGTGATTTCAAGGAAGGGGAGGACAAAGGGTCAATTCAAGTTAAAACACTCTACATTTCGGTTCTTTTGTGCTTTCCATGCAGACACATCTTGTAGTAAAATTCTCACAATTGATATATACCACGTACATCTCATTCACAGGCGTCGATTTTTACTATCCGGGGAAAGATGGCAATATATATCATACATATATCATCGTACATCGTTCTTACTTGATCAGCAACACTCTCTTATCTTAAATAAAATTTTAAATATCATTTATAAAGGTAAAAGGAAATGACAATGTTTCTATTTAATCGAGAACTGAAATTTGTTATGAAGCAAAATGAGCTGCAAAGAAACAAAGCGTGTAAAATGATGTAATTATTTAAGATATATATCTAAAAGTAAAAAAAAATGGCAACGCCATCTTTCTCATCGTGTTTCTTGTCTAATCACTGGTACTAGTTACCACCTTAATAAGTTGAACTTCCATAACTCTCACTTTCGGAGAGGGATTTCCTACGTTGCCAGCATGTTTAACTGTTTGTGCTGTTTCACTTTTAATATCCGATAAACATCTTCATATTCATCACTGTAACTTTGCGAGAAACACTTTGAACAATGTGCAAACGTTATTTGAACACTCTTATTCTTTACAGGTAAGATGCCTTCGGGGACAGATATTTGGACCCTCACACTGCTACAGCGTTCTTTTGGACCAGGTCTACCACTTATGGGACCATATTTTGAGGTTTATGGAGAAAAGAAAGTTTTCGCCGGCTTAGTTTTGCGAAAATCGCGAATTTTAATTTACCCCATAAAGATAAGATAGGGATAACGGCCATTTTTAATCTTAAATATCGGTAAATGTCGGGTACTTTGTTTCGCTAGAACCAAAATTTGCAGGGTGACCTTCGACTTTTATTCTTGATTTTGAAAGAGAATGGTTGAAAGTTTGCTCGAGGAAAGTTTGAGCAAAAGTTAAGTCTTTCTTTCTCGAGGCTCAACTACGTTAACTGAGTCTATTGATAGTTTTTGTTGTAACTGCAATATCTATGCAGGAGTATCTCGCATTTCTGTCAAGATTTACAGTTGACTTTAATCCGTTCACAGGAGTCGATTTGTACTATCCACAAGATGGCGACCACGTGATTTGGAAATATATGAAATGTAAGCAAAACACGCTTGTATACTTAAACGAAGTAAACAGGATATTGTTGAATTGCTTCTAAAAGGGAAGAAATCCTCGCTGTTTACTTAGTTGTCAAGTCAAACATTTCTTTCTTACCAGCATAAGCGAATATTAATTAGACAACAATGTACGATAAAACCGCAAACAGGATGAGATTATCTTCGTTGCTTTGTTCGGCTGCTTATGTACATGCAACCTTTGTATTTCTCGCCGTCTTGTCATCTTTTCAGTAATACCATTTCCATCCTATCATCGTTTGAGCATTACCTTCACCAGTTCATTGCTCGACAGCAAACTTTATTTTACTTCAGATGCATTGGAACGACACAACGATATTTTCTGTAAAGTTTGAGTCGTTGAAAGGGCGATAAGTCAAAACAATCTAATGTTCAACTTGCACGTAGTGTAATGCCTGATACAGTGACAATACAGAAAATCTTTGGATTCACCGACGACTGATACGTAATATTCTAAAACTATCTGTACTGTTTGGAAATGTCTATTCCCCTTTTGAAACTCGGCTGAAAAGTTGTGACTAAAGACTGCACAACATCCCTTTACCTTTATTTTTCTAGACTTTTCTGCTGATATATCCGTCATCGATACGATACACGGCAACGGAACTCTTGGCAGCTATCATCTTAATCGCGTCAATCTTGGTACATCTCTCTATCAAACGATGATTCGGTTGGAATCCCAAAGTCAGCATGAGTTCAAGTAAGTATCCAAAGATGATACTTACATCGTTTATTTCCGTTTTGATATACCACACAAAAATAAACGTAATACTCTGCAGCTGATTGAGTGAATTGCGCACATTTAACAAGATCGTCAGTGCATTAACAGATGTAGTCACACATAGTTATTCTGACTGGACTGTAGTGGAGAGAGAGAGAGAGAGAGAGAGAGAGAGAGAGAGAGAGATTTGTCCAGGGCGAATTTCTAAATTGTCATGTTTTCTCCAAATAAAATACCTGTGGACCAAAATTGGAAGAATTGGACGAGTGTCGGTCGTTATAATACATCGTAATACAATGTATGTTTACTTTTATTATGACATGCTTTGTTCAATATTCCATTTCGTTAGTTTTGTGACGAGTGTGTACGCTAGACTTGGCCACTACATAGAAGCGATCCAGGGAATCTGGGGTGACTTTGACCAGAAACTTTACTGGGCAATTTACAATCACGATGACCTCTTGGACAAAGGTAAAATTGTTCTTAAAGAGCAGTAAAATCGTAAAGCATGAACACCGAATCACAAAGTTCAGTATAATCTTCAGTAGTATGCAGAATATGGTCAAAGGTCAAAGGTTCTGACTTACAAGAGCCAACGATACATAAACAAAATTCGATACTCCTTGCTCTCCAATGTATTTCGTCCGATTGATAAATCGTAGAATGTTAAACAAGTTGAAGTTAGTCGCCAGTATTTTGTTCTTTCAACGTTTTTAACATTCCATCATTTGCTCAGTACCTACCACATTCGAGGTCACACTTTTATGGTCGCTTCTGTTTAATTATCATTGTAGGTGTAGATTGTTTCATTCCTGAAGAAGGAGACCACATCAAGTTCAAGTTCATGACCTATGAGAAGAATTGAATGCGACGAGTTGTAACCTTAGCGAGTCTAAGATGGACGCTGATAGGATCACGAGTTCACAAAATGTATAGTGCTATCTTATAGACAAATATACTATACTCACATTTTATTGTGAATCATTCAATACAAGATCTCTTGCAATTTTTCTTCGAACTTGCACTATGCGTTTATGTAGTCAGCCAGAATGGATAGCCACATACACCGATAAACACTGGAAAACAGCCGTGACTTTTCCAGAACTTATAATTTTGCCTTTAAACGTTCTTGTGCCTTCAATTGTATTTCTTCTTTTATCATTTTTGTACTTATCTTCGCTTCCATACGTCATGCGCTATTAGTGCGACGTGTCTGTATGTTGTTGTTGTTGCTGATGCTGCTGTTGTTAGCCTTGTGATGATGATTCTGATGATGATTCTGAGGAGGAGGAGGAGGATACATAGCATACGTCGTTTATTTGACAGTGTATGATGGGGAAGGACGTGACTGTCATATAGTTTATGACAACCTTAAACACATGCGTAGATCGATGGAAATGACGAAAAATATTTTCAGTATTTTTGCCTTTCATGATCAAACTGATCCGCATCTTTACTTAAAAGGGAGGCCACTGCGCGAGTGCGACTTTCTTGTTTACAAACAATGTATTTTATGCATAATATCTAGATGCATCACGTCAACATAGCTGCAACCTTTAAATTTTACGATATTCATTGTTAAGAAACATGTTTTAACTTTCATCAATCACCAACGTACCCTAGAAACAGTGTTTACATCGGTCGTAGGGGTCCCTGGCAACGTCTGTGCAGAGTTCTGACGACGGCCTCCCTTTAAGGCTGCGTTCATAAAAACAGTCAGGGGGCTGGACGAATTCAAGGGGGATTCGAAAATTTTGGGGTAGTAGAGGGGGGACTTGAGAGTTTCGCTCTGCCTGTAGGAGGGGGACCTGAAAATTTTTTGGTTCCTTTTTACGATCCCAAGATTTGACGGGTAATTCAATGAAAATCTGATAACATTTTAATGTCATCCAACTGTTCTATTGTTAGTAATAAGTAAACAAGTTCTGGATGCATTTTGTCGCATTTCATTACTTTTGTCCCGAAAACTAAAGATGTATAAATTTTTTTGAAAAAAAAAACATTTAAGTAGGCCTAGTATTGGGGCAGAAGCTGCAACTGTTGATATTTTTTCAATATTTCTATGGAGTATATCAAATACAGTTTCTTGCTTTCTCCTAGGCCTGCACCATGCTGAAACACACTATATTCAGTTTGTCTGCAAAAGCCTGCATATATGAATATAGGGTGATAATTGAATTAGAGTCCAGAATGAAAGTCATTTGTCAATGATACAATTGCAGTGTACATATTCACAGGCTGTGCCGGCAAGCCCAACCTTATGTCTGTCCTCTGACAATAGTGAAAAATGACCTTAAAGTGCAAATAATCCTTACTGGCTGAGACTGTCTTATCCCTGCTGACAGTAAAACTATTACTAGTATAAACCTTTAAACATTACATTCACTTTGCTTTCAATACTGTAGAATACATTATTTATATATTTATCGGATCCTACAAAGTAAATCTTTAAAACACACAATTTGTGACAGAATAGATGATATTTTGTGTACTTTCACACTTTTTTCTTTGAGAGGTTGAAAATGTGTAGATCAACTTTACCTTTGAAAAGTCATTTGAAATCTATTTGTCAAATGTATAACAAAATATTCGTTAGGACAAGTGAAGGGTGTGCCTTTGAGATATATCTTCAAACTCACTCTTGTCAGCTGTTTTGTAATCGTATTTTCTGATATAAGGCCCGTGTGTAAACAGTTTGAGTTGCTTGAGTTTAAACTTTCAAATTTTCGGACAAATTCAAGTCTTACTTTTATAGAATGATTGCATTTTTTAATTTTAAATGGTAAAGGGTGAAAGTAATTTTCTTCTGTGACTAAAAACTGTGCATGGCTCCTGATGATATTCTACATTGTGGGAGAAAGTCGATCCTTTGACGTCATCTGCCTAAATCTTAAAGCATGCACTCGTGATGAGTTCAATCTCCATGAGTATTTTTTTCATTTAATGTTGAATTTATGCGCGAATAAAGCTTGCATAGCAGATATGTCTATAATCAACCTGTGGTGTCTTGTCTACATTTATATTCAAGTGAAGCAAACGACGAATGTAGGAAGGAATGTTTTGAAAAACTGACGTGTGAGAAGAGATAAAAGAAGCAAGTTCAATTTAATAGGAAAGATATGAAGGCGGGCTATTCTCTTACCTCGAAGTCCCTCCAGATTTGAAAATATATCCACAAAATCAACTCCGAGTGTTGTACAATATTGTAGGGCACTCTGTGTCTGTCAAAGCTCTGAGCTTTGAACTCGACTTCTTTATCAAATTACATTGCTGTATTAATATAGGATTGTAATGACCTTGTACAGTGTAAACTTATTATAGAAATAACGGGCGACGCACTGACCATTATCGTTTATTTGTGGGCAAGGGCGAGAGGAAAGCCAAAAATTAACGGGCAAGGCTTGCCAAATTTGGCTTTCGTCGAGCCCGCGCCCACAAATAAATGTTATTGGTCAGAGCGGAGTCTGTTATTTTCATTATATTATCAGCGAACCCAAGAAAACCGTCAAAAATTTCCGAATATTTCAGGAGCGAACGACAACTGGGCCCAAGAAACTGAGAAATACGCGACGCACTGTCACGCGCGCTGTATAAATATTGGCAAATCCGGAGATGCTTTCAGAAAAAAAGTATCTCAACTTGACCCATAAGTTCTCCACTTTATTTTGTGATTGATTATGATTTACGTTTGAGCTGTAAAGTTACGATACTTTGAGTTGTTAATCTTATTATTCATATTCACGGGCATGTAAACAAACCATTACTGTGTATTTATGGTCAGTCACGTGGTTCAGCTCGACCTATCAAAATTCGACGAGCAGGGCATGGTAATATAATTTACTTTATTAACTTCCTCTCAGCCATTATCCCAAACACCATATTGTGCAAGGCAGAGCGAAGAGTACGCGATCGGCAGACAATCGATCGATCACGCAGACTACCCTACCCACGAGTGCCTGTGCATGGCGAAGGACCATGTGAGAGCCGTCCAGGTATGAGGTCAGATGTCACATAATCCATATCCATACCATCGCAAAGGATGGGTTCATTTCCTCGTGGTTTCATGTATCATGGTCCCTCTATCCCTCGTGTATGAATCTGCCACATTTGGTCTATAACGGGAAACGCTTTTTCAGTTCACAGAAACTTTTTATTTTTATTATCGGCTTGGGGATTGACCATAATATTTCAAGGGGTGGTCAGATTAGCAAAACAATCTGCTGAGTAAAACTTACAGGTTTCAGGTAGCTATGCTGAACTCTAATAACAAAATATTGATACGAAGATCGAGCAATCGAAAAAGTCTGAAAATTCTTGGCAACAAGTAGCATATGCATGCCTCGCAAACCCCGAAAAAATAATTTGGAGCGTGGAAGAAAATGTGCGTGTCAGAATGCCTTAGCTACCAAATTTATTTTTCAGTCTTGCTTTCACTTAATTGGACATGTCACGGTCTTTTGTTGGTACCCCGATATATGTGTTCATGATCAAATGCTGGTGTAGTGAAAATGCAGCCAACCATGAACATGTATTTCAAACTACAAACTACACAAATTGAAACTCAATATCTCAATTTATATTACCATGCCCTGTCCATTGCGTTTTAATTGGTCGAGCTGAACCACGTGACTGCCCACAAATACACAGTAATAGTTTGTTTCATGCCCGTGAATATGAATAATATCGTAAACTTAACTTTACGGCTAAAACGAAAATTGTGATTTGTACAAAGATCATAATCAACCACAAAATAAAATGGACGCTTTTTTCAAAAAAATCTCCTGATTTGCAAAATATTTGCAGCGCACACTACTAACTGACAGGTTCTGGGGCCCCGTTGTCGTTCGCAAGGGAAATTTTCGTAAATTTTGACGGTTTTTCGCGGTTCGTTGGTAATATAAATGAAATAACAGACTCCGCGCTGAACATTAGCTTTTATTTATGGGCGCGGGCGAGAGGAAAGCCAAATTAACGGGCTCGGCGTTAATTTTTGGCTTTCCTCTCGCCCTTGCCCATAAATAAACGTTAAGCTTTAATGGTCAGCGAGTCGTCCGTTATTTCTGTAATAAGTGTGTTATAAATCTGACCACTTGAGTCATTGTGCGCGAGTAAAGTCTACCTGAACGTCACGTAGGAGACGAGAACAATATATTATTAATCGCATTGGCTCGGATCCAATTTAATGTAAAAAACATACATGAAGAACGGAACCACCCCTGTGTTTCAACCGCCGGATAATAATTCACCTTCATTTTACGATCACCTGATAAGAGAAAAAACTGCGTACAAAACATAGACTCCATAATCGTGTGCTCCTCCTCCTCCCTCTAAAAGACAAAGGATTTATATTAATTCACCGGTTTGTAGTAACCATGAAGTTGACTGTTTTCGTCTCATTAGCGGTGATATTCAGCACACTGAATGGGGTTTCAGGTGAAGTAGTCGTAATGCGCAATGAATTTCTTGGTGAGTAGACAAGCTGATTTCAATGTATGTCGTTTCGTATCCCTTTGAAAATACGAATGACTCTTCCACTTTGGTGTAATGGATTTTGAACATCTACCTCAAGAATACTCTGTCACAGACCATTCTAATTCGATTGCATTTCAATTCAACCTGTCTTTGGTAGAACCTATAAAATGACAATCTTCGGAAAATATCAAAATTCATGAGTTCAACATTTCAGTCGGACTTAAGATTTTACTGTAAGGCTGTTGATTTTTCTTTTATTTGTTGTCAGGAAAATCACGAGTTCATTGCAGTTTTCTCTGGACTCCAGACTTTGATCTTAGCCTATTGATTGTTTTAACTTTGGAGTGTTTTTTCCATTTTACTTTAAATTTGTTTTGTTAGCTGAAACTTGTTACTATGATACATCTTTCACAACGGAGTAGATAGTCATGTCGATATCGGTGAACTTGAACGTGTCATGAAAGAAGTAACGAAAGCGTGTGCTTTTAATCTTTTTTAACTGATATAATTTGAACTACATGGCATCTTACATTTGTCGTACAGCTTTGGCTTGATATTTCTGTTGAAAGTAATCAAAAAAAATTAGACGTATAAAAGGAGGAAATTTGTGCAATTCGAGTTCCTGTCATTTCCTAATATGCGGGTTTAGAATCTGGCTGCGCCTACTACTCACCTGTTGTCGATTTCTTTATTGTGTTGACATGTCTATTGTTAAGGTATTGCCCTTCTTGACCCGCTGAGTTCTCCCACACATATCTTGACGTCTGAATTTTGTTTGCTTTTTGCGCACATGTTGGTATTTCCTTTTTCGTTGTGGCGTAAGAGTACAATGCAGTGAAAACGAGACTGCCGGTCAAGCGACGGCCTCGATCATGACAAACAATAATTCCAACGGTCAACTCTTCTGGAAAATCCAACCAAAGAATTGAAATTTAAGTCACATTTTTTTTTCATTTATGACATACAAGATTTTCTTTGCATAGATATGATGATTCGTTGCCGCCTCTTGGTCGATTCGGGCCTTTGAAGAAACAAAAAGCATTTTTCTGCCACGAAAAGGATTCGAGCGAGCGAAATGACGGCTTATGCCAAATAAAAACAATACTTGTGACGTGGGTAGTTACCGCATAGACTGGGGAGGCAGTGTGTATAATTTCGATGTTTGAAGCAGATGACATTCAAGTGAACAACATGTAACATTGAACTTAAGGGACTTCACAAATCTAAAATCCGGCAATAAATTTGAGGGGCGGAGTTCGTGTATATATTGTACTGCACAAGAATTCCATTTTATCTTTTCACTGCAAAATCTTCATACCTTGATAGAAAAACATCAGTCTAGCACAAAATCAGATACTATTTGACACTCGCAGAGGTAGCGAATTGTACTAATAACGTCATAACCTATGACTTTGTTAGCAAAGTATTGACATAATCATTACCGTGCATTCCAGCGGAAAACGCGACATTCAACTTGACCGTCTTTAATGAAATGACACACAAGAGGCTTGGCCAGTACACCGTAGGCATAAAACCACGGATGACCTTGTACCAAGCTATGATACAATTGCAAAGGCAACAACCGGACAAGTTTCGGTGAGTCAATCTGCAAAAGTTCATTGAACAAAAGCCAGCCTCAAATGGCTTTCCTTATGTTAACTTGATATTAGCATATCAGTAATTGTGTTGCTCCTATTAGTCACTGACTTAAATGACTATCTGCCAGCTTCTGTGCGGAATCTCTTTCTGTATGCTTTGTTTGTTTGTTTGTTGTGCGTTTGTTTGTTTGTTGCACGGTAGTTGCCAAGCAAAGAGTATACTTCCGCGCAGCGGTGTCTCTTTCGAAATCATTGGCAGCACCAATCACAGCTGTTATTGTCTCTATGTTTTGACAAAGAAGATGGTAAGTACACGTTCAACCAATACATCACAAACATGCGGAAAATTATTTGCGGTAATAAAGATCACATGATAAGTATTTGGTGTAGCAAACCAATACGTTCTTATTAAATGCTATGTTGAGGATGGCTAGGTCATTTCAGTATACAAAGCGTGCTTTGGATAAACTAGGTCTAAAGGACTTCCTCTCATTCCATCAGTTTCAACGCCACCTACGACGAACAGCACGGCCACTACATTAAAGGAATTAATGGTGTATTTGCAAGCCCCGAAGATAAACTATTTTGGGGACTGTATATCTTTAACAAGTTTTCAGACAAAGGTAAGTACAGACCTCCATTAGGAATGGAGAGACGGGGGAAATTTGTCAACAGTCAGCAGCGATGCGTCAATGTTGGAATTTGACTGTGGTTTGGTTAGAGTGAAATTTGACAAATCCATCGCTCGAGGACGCCTGTACGGCGCTTATCTGACAAAACGTGCTTTCTGACAAAAATAACTAATTACTGCTTGTAGCCTTACTCATTTGTGGAAAGTAATCCCTCACACAATACTTCGTCTGTTAAAACACACAAACAAAATCTTAATAAGAGCAGTCTAAAATCACAAACATCACAAAAAAGCCATATAATAGTTAAAAATACAGTAAATTTCATTGATTGCGTAAAATCACCGAGCCGAGCACCTCAATTAATCTCTGTGTATACATCGATCAACACATAGAGGCTGTCTTAAGGGGTAGAGGAGATGGCACGAGGTCACATGAGGTCGTCCGCTTTCACGGTGGCGGGAGTATCAAAATCACCACAATGGCAAGCAGAGTACTTGTGTTTTTGTTTTTCATCACCTTCCTCGATCGCTAATTTTGCCATTTAGGCCTAAGTACATTAAATTATACTCAATAAACATGCAAGTGGATGAGAAGAAAAGCACCTGCATGTTGCAATACGGAGTTATCTCCATGGTCTCGACTACAGTATACTGTACAGTGAGCGAGCGCGAGCCCGGCCGATGGAAGAAGAACCACAATAAAAAAGAATTAATTACAGGTCAACAATTTGAGAGTAGTTTACAGAAACAAAATCCTTCGTACAGAAGACTTCGCATTAACGTTAAATTGGCACACTCCGTGTACACAACATCGTACGAAGCGCGAAGCGACATGTACCGCGCACATGAAGTGCGCTGTTGCTAAAACGATTCCCCATGGTATTGCTAAAAAGAGTTTTGTCAGATAAGCACATTTTGTCAGGTAGGCGCCGTACAGACGCCTACCAACGCTCCACTGAGGGGGAGTAAAGAGCGCCCTCGAGCGACGGATCTTCCAGTCTATGGTTTGGTCAGAATGGTTGATTGTCTGCAACCTTTTCTAATGTCAATTCCATAATTTCATGTAGGTTAACTAGGCATTCTATTCTACCTATATACATTTACATATTGTTTGTTTTAAGAAATGACACTCTAGATCTACATCCCGGTTCTTTTGTTCTCCCTTTAGAGCTAGAAGGAGCTCAATGTTATATGAACTTGTCCCCTTTTCCAACATCGGAACATACAGACATATTTTGTAGTTTCTTACAATTGTTGTTTACCACATCTCATTCACAGGGGTTGATATCTTCTACCCTAAAGATGGCGACCTCGTTATTTGGAAATACATGAGATGTGAGTATAAAATGTCTGAGCACGGAAAAGAAGTAGGACTGCTGTGGACAGAGCAAGACGTTCTGACTTGTTCCAAACATAACCAAGACCATTCCATCAACTTTACCAGCTGAGATAACAATATAATTCGTATTGGGGAAGACTGAACTAATACCTTTCTCTAAGTTGATGGTCATTTTTGCTAAAGCGTTCTCACCTCCCTATCTCCTTTCCAATAACATTTCCCCACTGACAGAATTTTCATGTACCATTTTTAAATCGCCTGGATAATTATTATATTCACTTTAACATTAATCGACATATTCTACTTTGTGTATTGTGTGTCACTGAGTGACTGATAAGTCAAAATATACACCACCGAGTAAAGAACTATATTGCGTGATTGACGTATTGTAAGGTATTATACCGTCAGTATAACGTTTGTGCACCCCGCCATTCTGCGACGATCAACATTATATATTACAGCCCAAACATGGGACTATGTGCCCGAGGGTAGGTTACCATTTGCCCGACATAAGAAGCCTTAGGGCAAATGGTCTCATGCCTCGAGGGTACATGGTTCCTTGTTTGGGCTATAATATTTTTATTACATACCTCTCTTGCATAATTTAACTCCAGATTTTTGGGTTTACCTACAAATGACAATTATATGCTTTATTCCCATGTCATACGAAATTCTGTTGAAAAAATGGAATGATTTTCATCATCGAACGGCGCATTGATATATTTAAAACACTGTAATGCGGATGTCGAATTTTTTCGCATAATTTTGTTAAAACAGTATTTTCTATGTAAAACATACCATTTTATCACTTTTACAGCTCGAAGTTGTAAAGTTTAAAATAGTTCAGATTCACCTTCAGTCCAATGATGACTATGCGGCCCATCATATTATCGAGGAGTTATACATTGAATCCTATGGAGCGCGCGACGTTCGATATACGGGGCATGCGCATGTAATAAACTGCACCTCTACTGGTAGATAATGCTCTTGCTTTTTTCTACTCCGACGCAAACTACTACGGCTGAGAGCAGTGTGTGTTTGACTGAATGCTGACTAATCTGTTTCTAACGTTTTCCCGCCAGATTTTTCTGCCAATGTATCTGTCATCGATACCATTCATGGTAATACAACCCTTGGTTCCTACCATCTTGATTACGTCAATCTTGGTACGCCTCTCTATCAAATGATGAAAATATTGGAACATAGGAGTCACCATAAGTTCAGGTAGGTAGTTTTTTAATACTCACGTCGTGGAATTTATATCATTTCAATAATCTGAAATTTAAAAAATATAACGTACTTCACTTTCAATCATTTATAAACACCCTATCATCATAGGTGAACATTCTCAGTTCCAAGTAATAAATCTAACAAAATTGTAGCTTTCCTCCTTCTCTTCCTCCTCCTCCTTCTTCTTTTACTTCGTCTTCGACAGACAGACAGACAGACAGACAGACAGACAGACAGACAGACAGACAGACAGACAGACAGACAGAAACTTTTATGGCTATTTTTTTATTGCTGTCGTTATTTGTCCAAATTATCAATTCCATATTGACCACAAGTTGAAAACGAAATTGATAAGTAGCAGACACCATCGGTTGATATTAAGCACCACCATATAATAGGTGTTCATTATGAATTGTCACGTTTTTTAAAGATTTGTGACGAGTGTGTACCCTCGACTCGGCCATTACATTGAAGCAATCCAGGGAGTCTGGGGTGATTTCGAGAGGAAACTTTATTGGGAAATTTTCAACCACGAAAAGCCATTAGAAACAGGTTAGTTTTCTCTCTAAAGAGAAATAAAAGTTTATAATTTCGGGTAAATGTTCACAAAGTATGTTATTGTTTTATCAATGAGGAGTAGACATCATTTTAGGAATCTTGACCAATATTGATATTCCAGAGCGCCGATGGGTATATGAAAATAATGTAAAACGGTTTTATCTTTTATTGTCTTTGTCTGAATACAAAATGGAATACAGTGTTTGGGTAAATGATGTAATAATTTTCCATGCTCAAAGAGTCACTGATTTTTTGGTGTTTCAGTACATATATGCAGTGTATATGTCAAATGTCAGATGCATGGGCATGATAACAACACGTTCAAGGTCATTTCTATATAATTATTTTCCAATAATCACTTTAGGTGTAGATTGCTTCATACCGGACGAAGGGGATCACATCAAGTTCAAGTATACGACCTATGAGAAGAAGTGAATTGGGCGGGCGATGACCCAAGCAGCGACTATCTCACATGGCTACTGATTAGACATGTTGTTCTTCAGACGTGCAATAGGCCTACTTACTTTTAACCAAGTGAACTACATGTAGTTGTTTATGTTGAACAACTTCAGGACCCTATCTTTCTTACAGGTGTTACAGTGCAAATGTTGGTTCTGGAGAGACAAATATTCTATGATATACAACATTTGAAATTCAAAATAGTCGTCATCCCTGTGTTAATTCTATTTTCGATTGGCTGGTGAAAACGTTTCCTTTATGAACTTCAAAATGAGCCCCTACAATTGGTAGACAAAAAAGAATTGTAAACCTTTGAGAGTCCGAATTTTCGTCCACGAGGCGCATTCTACCTTTACCTGACATGAAACTCTGCTTTGCATTTTACAACAATGTCAGATCTGAGTTATATGGTGGGAAAAGTTGAAAGTGATTTATATTCTTGAAGCGTTGCATAATTTGTATTTAACAGCAAAGAAACATTCTGAATATTTATGTCATGTAATTGATCGGCTTCATAGAAACGTTGACCGCAAACCTCGTAATCCTCACTAATTGATGTGATAATTTCGACATCTTAGTAACAAATTTGTTTTAAAAAAGATAACTAAATAAGCTTTCAAGATGGAAATAAAATTGCGACATTCATTCATTTATTATTAAATACCAGAATCTTCTAATTTTGTTTTCGTGTCTTTAACAATTTATACCATGAATTTAATGCTACACATATTTTCAGGTTACGGTTAATGTAACCTATGCTATGTTTTAGTCCAATATTTCCGTACGATGTAATAATTGTAAAGTAAAAACTGTTTGAACAAGCTTCTTTTGCTTCTCAGCACAGGCACTGACCGTTTTACAGTTTGTTTGTCAAACTCCTCTCAATCATGATTAAAAGCGTAATCATGTTCGACAAAAGCATCACAATTCTAACAATGTCAGTATGTGTGTAAGTCTCTCTCTCTCTCTCTCTCTCTCTCTCTCTCTCTCTCTCTCTCTCTCAAATGCTTCAGGATTTCTTTATCCTCTCCATTACATACCATTTGTTTCATACACTTATTGAGTCAGTATTTTACTTTTACCCTGCCAGTATGATAACTCATAATCACTCCCAGTGGCAGCATGGCATGACAATTGATAACTATGACTACAAAAATAACATGATCAAGATGCAGTGAACAAAATGAACGGTATTGTTTAATCGACTGTAAACAGTAACTTGTACAAAGCCATACTTTTTGAGTAGGAACGACAAAATTTCTTAGGGCCCGTAGATAATTATGAATGCTCCCTCGATAATTTTGCTACATATGGCGTAGCCGGACCTAGCGATCTTTTGTGTTATAGGACGCAACCATTACCTTGATTATTAAAGCTTACCTAGTCTGCGGGTGAGCCATAGTTTCCTTATCGATTGTATTGATATAAGATAGTGATAACCTATTACGGGGTAGACTTCTTTTACTTTATAAACTTCCTCTCAGCCCCAATACCATTTGAAAGCATAATCTTGTTCGACTAAACTGCATGTGCTTGCTCATTGAAGAATATCTGTGGCTTCCAACGCATCACGCAAGCAGCAGCCCTTCCTAGCTGTCCTCGGATTCTCCCGTTCTACTGCCTTTTAGTCTGTTTTGTTTTATGAGTTTGTTGTAAATCAGTACTTTTTGCCCTGCAAGTATGATTGTTCACAAACACTGATCCCCCCCGCCCCAAATAGCCAGCATGGCGATCTTGATGAATATGAATATGATTGTGATGTGGACAAAACGGTTTGTTTGATCAATGGTAAATGGTTGATATTTTCTTATTGAGTCATTTTCTGTATGTATGCACATCTTACAATATTTTTTTGCGGTGACGTGGGCCCAGCTCAACGAGCTTGTGTGCCGGTGAGACGTAACTACATGTTTTTTTTTAGCTTTCTCTATAAATGTAGTATAGGTCTACTTTCAAATGTCGGATTTCATATTCTGTGGAAAACCACGTGTTTTAGGTGAGGTTAAGCCTTAAACCAATTGAACCCTAAAACTAACCCAACTCAAAACCTAATCAAAGTAGACCCCCCCCCCTTAATAATGACGGGGTCATAGGTCACAGTTCGATGATGACATAGATAATAACGACAGCGGTACTAACTCCAGAAACATCCATACAGGAATAGACATCGACAAGTATGACATATATATATGCATGGCGAGGCGACACAGGCGTTCATGGGCTGGGTAATCTGCCTGATCGATCGATTGTTTTCTCGATCTTCGATCGCGTACTCTTTACTCTGCCCTCCACTGCAAATTAAGTTGCAGTAATGGGCAGCCCGGGCAAAGAGCACGCGATCGATAGATCGAGAAGACGATCGATCAGACTGACTACCCAGCCCACGAGTGCAAGTGCATGGCGGAGGACCAGGTGAGATGTCCGGGTATGAGGTCAGAAGTCACAAATCCAAATCCATACCATTGTCAAGAATGCATTCATTTCCTCGTGTTTTCATGAATCACAGTCCCTCTATCCAATGCACGATCGTCCGTGAATCTACTATGTTGGGTCTATAATAGGAAATACTATGTACAGTGCACTGAAACTTTTTATTACGTTTTATTATAGGCTTGGGGATCAACCATAATATCTCGAAGGGGTGATCAGAGAAGCAAAACAATCTGTAGAGTAAAACTTACAGGTTTTTGGAAGCCATGCTGACCTCTGAAAACAAAATATTGCCACGAAGATCGGGCAATGAAAAGTCTGTAAATCCGTATCATCAAATAGCGTATGCCTCGCAAAACCCAGAAATAAGTTGCAGCGAGGAAGACAATGTGCATGTCAGAATGCCTCATTTTACGGGTTTTTTTGTTTGTTTGGTTTTCACTTATCTTGCATGTCACGTAGTTTTTGGGGTACGTCGATAGGTCCATGGCCAAATGCTGGTGCCGTGAATACGCAGGCAACCGTGAACATGTAATAATTGTTTCAAATTACAAATTACACGCATTGAAGCTCAATATCTCAATATAGATGTGTTTTAAAGCTAACTTTTTTTAGTCATTGTACTCGAGTAAAGTCTACCTGTACGGCGTAGGGGACGAGAACAATATGTTTATCAGTATCGTTGGCTCGGTTCCAATTTAATGTAAAATATGCATGAAGGACAGAACCACGCCTTGTTTCAAACAACCAATAATAATTCGCCTTGATTTCGATCACCTGACAAGAGAAATAACTGCGTACAAAGCATATACTTCATGAGCGTGTACTCCTTTTTGCCCTGAAAAAGAAAGGGTTTACAGTAACAAACATGAAGTTGACTGTTTTCGTCTCATTAGCGGTGACATTCGTCTCACTGAACGCCGTTTCAGGCAACGTAGTCGTTATGCGCAATGACCCTCTCGGTGAGTCGACAAGCTGGTTTCAATGTCTGTCTTTTCGTACAACTTTGAAAATACAAATGACTCTCTTCCACTTTGGTGTAATAGATTCATGTCCCATATATGCTTTGTATCAGAATATCCTTTTTGCATTTCAACTTTACCCGTCTGTGGTAGAGCCTATATGGTGACAACCTTGGAAAACATTGAAAAATTCGAGTGTTCCAACTTTTCAAGCATTTGGAAAATATCAACATTCAAGCGTCACAAGTTCAAGTTTACTTAAGATCGAGTCTATCGCACTTTACGGCTGTTGATTTTGCTTTTATTTGTTGTCTAAAAACCATGAATTCGTCTTTTTTCTGGACTCTGAGACTTCGATCCCAGCCCACTGATCGTTTTATTTGTAGAGTTGGTATTTTTTAATACAGTCCTTTGGACTGCAGGTTCAACGGACTAATGTGTTGGACTAATGTGATGCCGTGTATATAACTAGGACCCAATAGAAGATTACAGCCTTATTGGGTAATTTTAACTCGATTGGAGCATGTGAATGGGCAATCCTTTTGATTGAATAAATGGCGTTGCGTATGCCGTGTGTCGGGTGCTGTATGCCGTATACCATGGAGGTAGCAGAGACCGAGTGCTGTATGCCGTATACCGAGTGCTGTATGCCGTATACCGAGTGCTCTATGCCGTATGCCGAGTGCTGTATGCCGTATACCGAGTACTGTATGCCGGGGACGAAGTCATCTCAGAAACCATTCGATATCTTTTTGTTTTGATTTTTTGGAGTTTTTGTTTGTTTGTTTGTTTTTATTTTTTAAAATTTGATAGGATGG
>LD347690.1:128566-150004 GCA_001465055.1 Ptychodera flava
TATAAATATATATATATATATATATATATATATATATATATATATATATATATATATATATATATATATATATATATATATATATATGTGTGTGTTATTTACGTCCAAGACAACTTTCTAAATTGCCATATTTTCTCCAAATTAAATCCATGTCGACTAAAATTGGAATAATTTGACGAGTATTTATCGGATTTTATAAAACAACCATAATACAATGTATGTTTACCTTTATTATGACATGCTTTGTTCAATATTCCATTTCTTTAGTTTTGTGACGAGTGTGTACGCTAGACTTGGCCACTACATAGAAGCGATCCAGGGAATCTGGGGTGACTTTGACCAGAAACTTTACTGGGCAATTTACAATCACGATGACCTCTTGGACAAAGGTAAAATTCTCCTCGAAGAGCAGTAAAAGCTTAAAACATGAACACCTAATCACAAAGTCCAATACAATCTCTAGGAGTGTGCAGAATAAAGACAGAGGTCAAAATAGAAAACGTCGTTCTGACTTACAATAGCCAAAGATAGATTTTAATGCTTTTTGTTCTCCAGTGTATTTCGTCCGATTGATAAAGTGCAGAATATGAAACAAGTTGAAGTTAGTCGCCAGTATTTGTTCTTTTTGCTCAGTGCCCCGACACATTCGAAGTCACTTTTTAATGGTCGTTTCTGTTTAATTATCAATATAGGTGTAGATTGTTTCATACCTGATGAAGGAGACTACATCAAGTTCAAGTTCATGACTTATGAGGAGAATTGAATGCGACGACTCATAACCTTAGTGACAGTCTAAGATGGCTGCTGATAGGATCGTGGGTTCGCAGAATTTGCATTGCTATCTTCTAGACAACATTACTCTACGCGGATTTAATGGCCGTTCATTCAAGACTAAATCTCTTAACCTTGCTGTTTTCTTAGGATTGCACTATACATTTGTTGTTGTTGTTGTTGTTTCCCTTGTGATGATGGTGATGATGATGATGATGATGTTGTTGATGATGATGATGATGATGATGATGATGATGATGATGATGATGATGACGACGACGACGACGACGATGATGATGATGATGATGATGATGATGATGATAATGATGATGATGATGATGATACTTGAAAAACATGTATAGTGGGGTTTGACTGCTTGTCTGTTTGTTGATAGTCGCGCTGTTTTAACATTTCAAAATGCAAATAAAAAAGCATCTGTCATGAATGAATTGATCGCCTCAAGCTGTGTATCTTTGCCCACAGCAAACTGTTGTAAATTTACTTCTTATAATGCAAATTACTTTTGAGTGTCATACAGTACCGCTCACGTATTATAATAAAGTATTGTATAATGAAATAGTGACAATGCAGAAGTTGGTGACTTACAGGCGAGAAGGCATTTTCTAAGGTCTCTCACATGTCTCAAATACATACCAAGTGTCAGACTTTAAGATTACATTCACTGTGCTTTTAGTACTGTTGAATAATTTATGGACCTGCAAAGTAAATCGAGGAAATGCATAAGTTGTGGCGGGAGTGATGATATTTTGTATACTTGCTCACTTCTACTTTTGAACAGTTGAAAAGTCATTTGATGTTTATCAGTCAAATCTATATGTCAGATGACAAACCTTTCTTTAGGAGGCGTATACAGTTGGGACATATCTTCGAACTCTCATAATATCTTCTAGTATCTTCTCATATAAACCCCGATTGTAAATTTAAATAGTTTAAGTTTAACTGTCCCATTTTCGGTTACCGTAAAATATCATAACTTAATAAATAAGGCCAAGAAAAATAAAAAAAAGTTTGTTTCTCACCCTCGCGCGCGTCAATTCAGACCCGCCGCGTCAACCTTTTTTATGCTCGAGGAAATAAAAAACACGGGAAAATACCCGACGATAGTCATTAGTACAGTGCTGTATAAAACAGAACTGTAAAGAAAGTAACTGACACCAACATTCCATTCAGAACTGTACACATATGTCACTGTTACATTAGGCTGTCAAAACTGTGCATTATATTGCTGCACTAAAAGTCAACCCACAGAACTTTTGCTATACAAAAATACTAAAGCAACACTCAGGTGCAGCCAACGGAGCTATTCATCGAAAAAGCTATTCCAGGAGCAATTTTTGAGGGCAGGGGAAATTTTAATTTTGCTAGGGCAGGGGACATGTTTTTAGGTGGCAGGGGAGCAAATTTTAGTTTTTTTTGTAGGGCAGGGCGGATATCGGTTGATTGTCATGGGGACAGGGCTTGGCGGAAAACTTTTTGAGGGGAATTGTTTCCAGGGCAGGGGAAATTGGCAAGTTTTTTTTCGCCACAGGGCGAGGGAGCTTCAAAAATTCACAGTGGGAAGGGGAAACAGGCAAAAATAAATGGGGAGTGGGTAAAAATGAAGTTTGAGTTCGGGAGGGTAAGTCGAAAAATTTTCTGTGGGAGGGCAAATTATGAACAGCTAGTTAATTACCCTCTTGACTTAAAATTAGTCAATTCACATTATTTGTCATGCACAATATATCTTATCATAGTAAGGACCTTTTTAAAAGTGCATTGTTCGTTGGCTGCACCTGAACACTGCTGTGCATTTATCTCTGACTGCATTCCTATGTTGTTTTCATGTTTTTGCGCGTTCTTGTTGTTCGAAGAATGAAAAAAAAACGAGAGGAAAAACAGCGTCACCGCATCATTTTTGCAATATGTCTAGGATGGGAACAAACTTTCAATTTTCTTGGCCTAAACACCAGTTTGGTTAACCTGAACTTCCAATTGCTTAAACATCAAATAACAACAGTATTATCAGTTATCATTCTTTTGATTGTCCAAATATCTTCATTTTCCGCAAAATGATGGGTCAAATGTGAATAGGGTTGTCAACAGATACAATTACACAGTTTTAATAATTAGGCCTACCAGTAAAATGGGCAACTTGAAAGGAGCGGAGGCAGTCTGCCGTGTCTACAGGGATATTCGAGAAAACCCGTGTTTGGGCGATAGACTGTTAATTTTGATAATGTGATATAATGTGCAAATCTTAAACAGCTGNNNTCCCCTCAAGTTATTGTGAAACCTGCACCAAGCACCTGCCTTCTCATTCAGAACGTCGCGCGAACGGGCGGAGCGAACCTGTGGAGCGCCCGCAGGCGAGGAATTTAAAACACACTATGGGCATACCATGGATCATGGAGGTAGTAGCTCCATGGGCATACATAGTGATGTGTACTTGGGCCATGTAGCCGTGGTGATATGCGATTCGGGCATTTCAGAGCTTCCTAATATGCAGCAAAAACCGGGTGTATAGCCTCTGTGTGAGGACTGACATTACAATCGACCGAGCGATCGATCCACCATGGCGCTAGAAACGTTTCCAGCTTTAAGGATCCGCTGACGAAAGCCAGCTACCATGAACTTATAGCCGTTTATTCGAAAAATAATAATCATATAGAGTCAATTCATTGTATAATTGTTGGTTATTTCATACACTTTTAAATTTCCTCATACATTTTTGAGAATTTAATGTGTTTTTCTTCTTTTATAAAAATGATTTAGCTGTTAATCGATAAGACAGTCTGCAATTATTGAACTTCTTATGTCATTAACAAGCTCAGATTCGGATTCTTATTTTGTCGAAGGCGTATCTCAATTGACTTCACCACTCTCCTTTAACATTCTTAATGTTTTGTCATCTAAATATTGTTGTTATTTTGATAATGTAGAGTCAATAAAATATTAGTATTTCACGTGAAGTGTTTTCCTGTTTCCATCGACATAGGCATCCGAAGGGAACCGAGCCGACATACCGAATCTGATACCAATAGTAAATGTGGTATTGCTCGGTAGCGGCGCGGCGTAGCAACTGTCGTTCAGTTCGGCCAACCTTTTCAATTCCATTCCTAGCAGGTAGAAAGCGACTAAAATCTTAAGTGTCCCTTTCGAGCGAAATGTAATCGATAGGTTGGACACACGCTAAATTGATTTTTCGCTGAGCCGTCCAAGATGTCGGGACAGAAGGTGCGATGGGCCTGTGACATGGACAAATCGGTCCTGCTTGGAAATTTTGAAAAGCGCGGTTGGGTCCAGGCGTCACAGGATGAGGACTGGAATTTTTACTGGTAAGTCACAATCCAAGCAAGGTTGTTCGCGCCTAAGGCGCTCGTGAACTGATGCACACCACACAGCGGCCGCCGTGTCCCGGTTCACAAGCGACTGTGTATGAGGCCACAAAAGGTGTTGAAAGGCAGAGCCAACAGCCGAATACTCCGTTTGCATGGACGTAAAAAAAGTTGCCGTATGCCATAGAGGTAGAGAAGAGACTCCATGTGTAGGCTAGTATGGACGAAACAATGTTAACAGTATATTATGCATGTACCAATCGGGTTGTCGACTTATTTGCATCAAAACTGCCCAAGGGAACCAAAAGCAACTTTTGCTGTCGATATGTACTCCCCAGGACCCTTCGCGATGTTTTCCGAACTCAAAGAATTTCTATATACATGTACTAGTACTTATTCAAAATGCCATATAAAAATGCACGCTTATCTCTCAGTCAAGGCCAAGTGCAGAGGCTGTTCTTAGCCATCATCCAGGAATTATTGGTAATATACTGTTCAAAACATTATGTCATATCTTCTTGTGTGTCCTGTTACAGGGCTAGTGTACAGACAACTCGCAACATCTTCAGTGTGGATACTGGATACAGACTTCAAGATGACCAGTAAGAGCAACTTTTCTATTTGATACGTGTACTTCTTTTCTTTGGTACCCTCTAACCCCCCCCCCCCCCAACCATTTCGACCCCATCAGCCTTGCTCACCTTGACCACTCTACCCTAGTCACTGTGAGCCCCTCATACATGCACCTTTCCTTCAGAATAATTAAGGCAGCAAACTTGCATCATCATCTCAAAAGTACGTTGTCAATGTTTTTCGCTTCTCATGGGCCATGCCAGGAAGGCACCATGTGCCAAAAATTGCAATGGTCAAGCGTATATGTAGGCTGATGCATTGTACATGGCCAATCATCGGCACTTACTAAACATAGGCACTAGGCCCTGCTGGTACCTGAATTTTGCATATCAAAATGGCTAAATTATTGTTTTGAAGCAATCAGCTTTTCTCACAGAAATACCATAAATTCTCCCAGGCAATTTGCATGATTAAAAATGTTGCCATGTACACATATAACAGGAATAGTGTGCCGAGGATGAAGTGACCAGGGTACCCAGGTCAAGGTGAGCACAGCCAGCAACAAGAGGGTGTGAATTACTGGATTTGAAACGGACAGGGGTTGAGGTCATGACCTGCTTCTCTTTTTGTAGATGGTTGAGTTAACCAGGTATTATGAGATACATATTGTAACCATAGATCGACAAAATGCCTGGGCCTGTGGGGAAAAGCAGAATCTGAAACAGCGTTATACACTTAAAAATAGAAATGTACATGCAGAGAAGCAACCTTACTGACCAAAGGAATGTCACATTGTAAATTGTGTATGCAGATGTCATACCATATACCCTCAATCCACTTTGCAGAGGAACCCCATGTCATGCAAAGCATAAAAATTGTAGTATTTTGGCAGCCAGTATATTTTTATTGACAGCATGCAGAAAAGTTTTACTTGGGTTCCCCAGTCATGTGACCAGATACTAGATTCTATCAATGCCATCATATTAGGGTACAGTAGAAATGATAGCGTCATCCCAAAACATTTACTGGTCATCCCTAACTTAGTGGAGACACTGGTTGCATAAACAATATAGTTATAAGTCAAATTTTTGTGTGTGTTCCTTCCATTGCAGAATTATCAATCATTATCCCAACCACTATGAACTGACAAGGAAAGACTTAATGGTGAAAAATATCAAGAGATATCGGAAAGATTTAGAAAAAGAAGGCAGTCCGTTAGCTGAAAAAGATGAAAATGGCAAATACATCCATCTAGGTAGGTACGCATAAATGTTTTAGAGCCCCTTGTGGTATTATGATTTGCACAATGTGGCACGATGGGAAGTATCTGAAACACTGTCGCATAGGCATATAGATAATATATATGTGTTTATTTCTCATTCGCAACGAACCTCCTTAGACACTTATATGGACTTCGTCAATTGCATTTCTTGGAAGTATTGCAAGAGTTTTGTGGTTGAAGGTGGAAATTCACAATGCCAAACTACCATAGTGTTTAAGTTAACCTCTGGATTTTACGCATAGACCCTTGGTTTTCTCAAGGGTTTTTGATGTATATTACCTGCATACTGGTATATGTATATTTCTAATTTTCCTATGGTACCTTACTTTTTCTGTTATGAATTGTACATATGATACTAGTACAGACATTCACACACCATTTAGCACTTTAAATACCAGAATGTGCCCTGTGTTACATGTAATAATGACACGAAGACTACAGATGGAAGCACATGGAAAGCTACACACAATGACATAAATGTAATTGAAAGACAATATATGGAATGTACTGTCACTACCTACATACATGCCTTACACATCTAGTGTACTAATACACATTGTGACATACTTCCACACTGTTTGCTCCAAAACCAAATTAAACCACGCCAACTCATCTGCACTCAAACCACTCAAACCACTTCACACCAGAACCTCTTCAACCTAAGAATCGCTTTGCTTTTAAACCGTTTTGCCCTAAAACAACTCCACTTGGCTCCAAACTATAACCAACCAGTAAAGCTGAAAATAATTCACCAAAGTGTAACCAAAGTCTTAACAGTGAACACAGTTTGAGAAACTGAAGTCAAGACACCAGTTGTGGCTTTCACCATTGACCCTAGTAAGACAATGTACCGGTTAGTCAGACAGCATACATGTAATTGCAAACAGACTCCTTTGCCACTCACAGAGCCACAATTTTAAATGTGCATGAGGTCTCTTCAGCACAGTTGCATGTTTCTTTTATTTTTAATTTTACTATTTATAGTTTCTGGGGAAAAAAAGGTTCACCCTGAAAATGTATTGACAGAGTAATGCATCCAATTTATATGTAAAATACTACATGTACACTGTGACCCATGGCAGTTTTGAGACTTGCTTGTTTTGGGGTGAAGTGTTTTTTGTAGCAGGTGGTTGTACTTGGTACGAGGTTGTTTTGGTATGAAATGATATTGGTAGGAAGCAACAGGATCCCAATGCACATACATGTAGTACGACATGCGTATATCACCATTGTTTAGTAACTACTGTCTTTTTATTGCATTTCCAGATTTTCTTCCAGTAACCTTTCTGCTGCCAGCTGATTATAATTTATTTGTTGAAGAATTCAGAAAGAATCCGTCGAGTACATGGATCATGAAGCCTACTGGCAAAGGTTAGCATGACAAATAGTTTTCCATTCCAATAAAGTAAATATCAAGGTGAAAAACCAACTCACCGTATACCAATGCATGAGACTGATAAAAAACCGAAAAGTCGTTGATTTTAGTGATTATTTACCCGAATAATTATTCCACTGAATTCTGTCATGTTCCAAGGCTTAAACTTTAGGTAGCCAGGTATAGTTTGGTACCCTAAAATTACGTCCTAGGATAATGGTCAGATATTTTGTTAGAGCAATAATTTGACCCAAAGAGAATTCCTTCTGACTAAAATATCACATAGAGTATGTCCAGTGTGACTTATTCAGGTAGCGTCACATAGTGTACATACAACTAGTATGCATTAGACTAAACTGAATTTGAATGAAGTAACTGCTATGGCATCCATTCCAAATAATAGTAGATGGACAAATTTAGTGACTTTTCTTAGCAGGAGTCCTTTCATAGGCACTTGACGTAAGTTTTGTGTTACCGAAACTACAGCCTACAGGGATGTTCTAGACTAAAATTTAACTATAACAGGGATAACAAAACCATAGACAGTAGCCCCCCTCTACTGTCTATGACAAAACTAAAGTTTCGAATTCAGGTATTATGTCACTGCCTTTCCACTCACGGAATCAGGCACACAGTGACAGCCATTTTGTTATTGTTCAATTTTTGTATACACACATATATGAAAATCACTAGTACATGTACACATACTTGTATGTGATAGTGTGTCTACTTTGTGTTTGTGAAACAAAAGCATCCCATTTTGACCATACATGTATGTGACAGTCCAAATATGACGGTAAGGATCACTGACGATACCTCAACACCAAACATTGCATGATGTACATTGCTATGTGCAGACAAGTTTTGCATGAACACATAAAAATCTGAAGATTATATGCCACATTGTGTGTTATTCCAGCCCGGGGTATCGGTATTTTTTTAATCAACCGACTATCACAGTTAAAGAAATGGTCCAGAGACAGCAGGACATCATCGTAAGTAAAATATATAACCTGTATGTTACTTTTGAAAAGAACAAAAAAATTGAAATAGAGCCTACATGAAAACCTGAGTCAAAGCCAATTTGCTTTTAAACCTGGTAGATATCACTACCCTGGCATATTTATATCAGTGTAGCCTTTATACTTTTTGTACCCACTTTTCATAACATCCGTCTTCCTACCATATCAATGTTGCAATGAAGACGTACTTCTGAGATTGAAGTCAAATATGTCTGTGCTTAAATGATCAATTTGTACCAGTATTGCACAGTTTTTCCACAGAGTCACTACATGTATTCTTGATACATCAGTAGTGTTCATGTCTCATACAACCTGATATATCATCTGCCTACCTCCCATTTCTAGTTTTGCGGCACCATCAGCCAAAGATGCCTACGTCATATCCAAGTACATCGACAACCCCTTGCTGATTGGAGGAAAGAAGTTTGATTTGAGATTGTATGTTTGTGTGACATCATACAGGCCATTGAAGTGCTATATGTAAGTCCAATGTCATGTTGAAGTCTTTCATCACAATTCTATGGGTATGAGTTGAGCCAAAATATTGAAAATCACAGGGTTAAATGAAATCTTTGTGAAAATATACATGCCTGTACCCCCTTGTATGGTGTCAGTATTCTTATCATTGGCTTATGTAGGGTCACACTGTACATGTATTTGCATGAAGTTTTTCCCATCAAGAGTCGCATTAGATGCATATTTCCTGGTTTTAGTTTGCCAAACTAGAAAAATGACAAAATTAGAGCAAGCTTTTATTTATCAAACATAATGAATGTGATAACTTTCCATTCACACAATCACAGCAGTTGTCATGCTCTGCTAAACCCCATTGCTGTCAGCTAATGCATACATCTAGATCGCAGTGTTTTGGTAGACTTGGCATTGCAGGGCAAACTGGGAACTGAAATTTTGCTTCTACATTGTCATCACAGATACAAACTAGGATTCTGCAGGTTTTGTACGGTTAAGTACACCCCAAACACTACGGAGTTGGACAACATGTTCGTACATCTTACAAACGTTTCCATTCAGAAACATGGAGTAAGTACTGGTACACTTGTCTTTATGCTTGATCCTAATTTCCCTTGTGCATATTATTACAGGCCTTGTATATCGAATGTCGCACACTTTATAAGATTCAATGGTAACTTATCAATGATGTCATAGGTCGCATTTGGGTAGAGTTACTGTGGCTTCATAGTCATCATTTGACTGAACACAAACCGGAACTATTTTCAACATGACAGCTTTGGGATTTAAAATTATTCGAATTACGTTTTTTACATAGGAAATCTGGTGTTTAGAAAATTATGCATGAAAAATCGATGAACCGCATGACAGTAACTTAAACATATCAGTTTGCCATTTGACAATGAAAATTGCTCTGTTCTTTTGGTAAATTTTTGTCTACCATGGAAACAAAGCATACGATTGTTATTTGCAAATAACGCCAAACATTTGGAGTGAAAACTATGTCAGAGAGGCATGTGATAAAAACATTATAGCCCAAACAAGGGACTATACACACTCAAAGCAGCACAATATATATTGTAATCTAAGCAAGGTACTATGATATCAGGAGGTCACCAACTCTCAGGCACATAGTAGCTTGCTTGGATTATAATATATATAGTGCTTGGTTATACACAAAATTCCGATGGACAGCAGTATATAAACAAAATACGTGTAGTGAGTAAATGACTGTCCTGGTAGGAAATCTGAAAATTTCATCACAGCTTGAAAAAAAACAGAGAGGCGGCTAATTTACGCAACAAAAAATAATTAGCATATTCTTTTTTGTGAAAATATTCTTTTGTATGGTTATTTACGTATAAATAGATTGCTCAAAACGACATGAGATGAATATTCTTTATGATAAATCTAAGACTGCCCTTTCCCAAATGGTCGCTATACCTGTAGTGTACATATATATGTACTACACATGTACATTATCTATGTGACTCATTGATAGATATGTCTCTCATCAAAATTATTTGTGTGAATATTGCAGGAAGAGTATAATCCCAACCATGGTGGAAAGTGGACTGTCCACAATTTGAAATTTTTCCTGGAAGGCACGCGTGGCAAGGAGGTATTTTGTCTTGTACCATTGAATACACTTTCCACAAGTTTTGTGACACTGTTGATATGGCTGTTAAGACGTTCATGAAATATACAAAGTTATTATATTACAACTTGGAGAGTCCTATAAGATCATAGATCAACAAGAACAGTCTTTACACAAAATCAATACTGTGTACACTTTTGTAACACTTTGGCCAAACTTACAAAGTTTTAAAGTAATGGGAGCTATTCTGCTTTATGATCCAGAGGAACATTTTTCTTGATGTTGTACATCGTTTTCTGTTCATAATTCAGACTTTTTTCATATACAACAGGTGACGGATAAATTGTTTGATGAAATGTACTGGCAGATAGTACATTCACTGAAAGCAGTTTCGGTAAGTTTGTTTGTTAAGGTTTCCTCAAATAATTGTTCATAACCGTTTCACCCCCATTTCAAGGTGTAAAGGTCCAATTTTGCTACTGTAAACAAAGTTGTGCAATATTTGGTGGTGAAAAGATTGATGAAATTTTCTCTGAACTCACAATTTTGTTTCACGCCATTGTCTCTTCGGAGTGGTAAGATCAAAATACAACAAAATAGAGGTGAAATATCTGGACTGCAGACTTTCAATGGAGAGATTAAATATTACATGAACGAAGTTGCTGTGCATGTGTACACATACTCAAGACTGTCTATCTTTTCACAGGGTGTGATGGCCAACGATAGACATTGCTTTGAATGTTATGGATATGATATTATCATTGATGATAACCTGAAACCATGGCTTATAGAGGTGAGTTAGTTGTTAACGTTTGTTGTTATAAGATGGCTTGCAGTATTGTACTTTCCCGCATTTCAAGTTTCAAGTGATGTTTTATGTAAAAACTGAAAGTATGTCTCCTTTTTGATGCTCAAGTATAACCTGATCACCCCGATTCCTCGTAAACAAGTCCATAATTCCCATTGATAACAATGGGTTTGGGCCAAACCATGGCTGTAAAATGTATAAAACTAAACTGCATGGACATGTGTACTTGTCTCCTCCATATCTGTGAACAGATACACTGGCCCAATGTGCAGGTTGCATTGAGGCCAACCCTGGCCAGAAGTTGAAATCGATGTCCTGATGGTATTTACGACTGCAATCTGATGTCATTGCCTTCAGGAAGTAAAATGAAGCAACCGATGAACAGAATATTTAATAGGCTTCAGTGTTCAGTCAGTGTGATTCCACTTGTTACAGTGTTTGAAAAGCTATGCATGTGGGATATTTATTTTGCATGAAACATACATGTAGGGCGACCTATGTTTACCAAATTGTGCAAGAAAAATTGATGATAAAACACTTAACAGTGACACAAATATAATAATGCCCCAAAAAGGGGCACATACCGGTACATCTGTTCATGTAGTCCCTTTTAGTGAATTTTGTACTCTCAGATTATTACTGATAATGTATCCATTATCCAGCATTGTGGCCCAAGATGTGTTTACATATTGTGCAAAGTTTGCCTTCACCCATTATGGGCTGTGAGGGGTCATTATTGCTTAACTATGGTGATGATGAAAAGCAAAGTGCAGTTACAGTGCACATTGCAATACTTTTTCTTCTCCTGTCAAAACACATACTATTTGACTCTCCATCGCCAAATACTCTACATTAAAGTGAAAATAATTTGTGCCGTAACACTTTACATGAGAAGCGTGCTAACCTTAGCAGTGAAATTTCTATTTGATCTCTATTGCCCATACAGGTGAATGCGTCACCATCGCTGACTTCCACCACAGCAAATGACAGAATCATGAAGTACAACCTCATCAATGACACACTGAATATTGTCTGTCCAAACGGAGAAATACCTGAGTGAGTTTTCCATTTCCTGGCTGATCGTCTTCACATATACATACAACATAACACTACTTTGACAGCCTTTGTGTGTTTTGTGTTGTCCATCACTAATTTGCGATACTTTTCCAAAGATAGATGCATGGCGTGCTGAGTGTGGTGTTTTTTTATCACAGTTCAGGAGAATAGTTCAAACATTCAGAAACTGGTAGTATTTATGCTGTATGGTATAGACTGACTGAATTGACAAACCATTGGGAACATAATAAAAACTTCTGGATAACTATGGTGCTATCTAACTGTTTACTGCCTTAAGGTAGTATGCGCCACAAAGTGAAAGACTTAAACTGTTGCTCAAATTTTACTACCGTACTCGTCCGAGTATAAGCCCCCGGTTCGGCAACACTAAACAGCTGTAAAACTAGGGGAGGGGCTTATACTCGAGCAACCCCATGTTATCTGGCATGGACGCATAATTTATGCTAATTTTATGCACGATTTTTTTCAACACCACTCAATCTTTCTATCGCTTTCAAAATCGACTTACACAACCAAAGAAATTGATTGTACAATCTCTAAATACAGAAGTGACATTTTGGTGAAATTCAGCGTCACAAAATCCCCCCAAACTTGAAACAAAGACGTCATGTATGCTGCTGATCAACAGTAATGTGAACAGGCATGCATTGCCTACACGGAAAGGCAACTCAATATTCCAGTATCAAACTGTCTACATCTTGTGAAAACAACAACATAGCAGTGAAAATTGTAATAGCCACCAGGAAAAGTCTTCACAAATGAAAGGATAATTGCTTCAAACAAAAGAAACTGCATGTTTCAAGCATGAAAACATCGTGGCTGTGAATAAAAGTGAACAATTGCCGACGTGAGTGAGACTATTCTATTTAGGTGACGGGGTGAGCAGGGTCAAAGAATCAAGATAGTACTGGGAAAACGTGTCATTTTCCTTACGATGCTGTCAAGGAAACTCCAGTTTCCCATTGTTTTAACATCTTTTAATGGTTTCTTTATTATCTAAAAGCAATTTTGCAAAGTTAAATGACCAAAATATACTCTCCTAACCTTTCTGTATTTGAGTTACACTAGGGTAGGGGCTTATACACGGATGTAATGCATTTTCTAAAATCCTCTGAAATCAGTAGGGGGGCTTATACACGAGCAGGGGCTTATACTCGGACGAGTACGGTATATGAAACTTTCAACCTTTCTCTTACCAAATCAACAATAAAAATCAGGAGGTCACCTTGCAGAGTTTGGAACTAGTGAAACAAATTACCCAACATTTTGCTATATTTGAAATTCAAATATAGCCATCATCCCTGTGGGAAAAAATTAAATTTTGGATTCATCGAAAAACTAAGATGGTAAAATGTTTTTCTCCAAGAGCTTTATAATGAGCCCCCACGAGTGGTAGATTAGAAAAGAATTGTAGAAATTTTAGTCCGAATACATGTCCCTGAGGCCGAGGCACGTTCTACCAGTACCTTAAGCCTGGTGTGTATGCATCATGAACATCAAAATAAGCTTACTACTGGTAGGGTTCAGAAAATCTACACAGTTGTCTGAATGTACTGATACAATATGATTAAAATCTGTGTATTAATGAACAGTATCAGCATTTTCTTACCATGATACATGCACACCTACAAATGACAATGTTAAAATCTTGTGTAGGAATGCAGGTGTGCTGTAATGCATTTCTTGTATGAAGTCTGTTCATTGAGTTATGTAACAATATAGTGTAGAATACAGGAATACATGTACATGAATCACATACATGTATGTACTCAATATTGCATGCATTTGCTTTTATAGTAAGAGAGAATTTCACTGACACAATAGGATACTGAGAGAAATATTACCAGTTTGTTTATCTCAACTTTTGGTACCTAAGTAAAATATAATTGTACTATCCATATGAGTCACAAAATTCTCATGAAGGACCATATTTTCAATATTGCAATCTTCTTCAGGTAAAATACAAAAGTTACAGAAGCAAATGTAAAGTTTTAGGTCATACAGGAATTGAATGCTAGCAATGTCTAATGATGAAAAGACGAAAAAGTTCAGCTAGTTTCACGAACCAACAGAACTCTTTGCCGTGACAGTGATTATATTTTTGTGAAATCATCATCTCAAACTTTTGAAGTCAACTTTTTACCCACAGTGCATTTCAGTATCATGGAGTTTGCCCCATCACCCCCAAGCACAAGACAAAAGCTATTTATGGTAGCTAGAACTGTATTTTATGGATGTTTTCTTCTTGTACATACAGTGTGAGATGGAATAAAGTTCCTTCCAAGGAAAGCTATGGCAACTATGAACTAATGTGAGTACGATATAAATCAGAATTTTTTTGCAAAGCACAAGTTATTTGTATGATTTTGCGTCTTTGGGTATTCAAAATAATTATTCAGAGAAAATTTGAGTTCCTGCATTTTTCGTAGACTTTCACACATCACATTGTATATGTCCTCCATCTGGACGAAATAACAGAGTGTCAGGCATATGCAATTATAGTAATATGGGAAAGCCTACATCAGGGAATTTCTGTTATAGAATCAACAGATATTTATGAAGTTCTATGCACATTTTTGTCTGATGCTTTCAAATTAAAAATTTGCCATTGCTGTTTTCTGATATCATTTTGGCATTGAATAACCTTAAAACATGGCTGCACATTTTTAGCTATGGGATGTTTTGCACAAAGAAAAATGTTGGAATTTTAATAAGATAACAAAAATTTCAGAAAATGTACATTGTAGTGTTCAAGTCTATAAGACTAGTGATTGATTAATTAGTCATTTCCTGTCTGTTCATATTGTGAAATATGAACAGTGAACTAAAACTTAAATTATGTTGACTGAAACAGGTAATTTAAATCCAGAATATGTACAATTTTTCTCTTATTTGTTTATGTAATGGTGCGAACTGAGAATAAAATGACAGTTGTCAGTGTGTTTTGTACAACAGATATGATGAAGAATTGTCCCAGTCTGAGGTGCTGGAGAGAGACTCCAAGAGCCGCATTGGAATTGCATCGCTGTCTGTGAGATCCAGAGACTCCAGAGCACGTCCAACGACTACCTGGAAGTAGGGTGAATGGTCAGACAGTGGTTCTCTTCCCACTGATGTCATCAGGACCCCTCTCCCCCACCACCACCACCACCACTACCGCAAAAAAAATAATCACAAATCACATTTGCTTTCATTTCCTGGCGTTGTGAAGGATCCAACAGTTTGCATGTATCCATTGTCAATGCCACGGCAGAGCAGTATGGAACTAAATTTGGTTATAATAGGCAGACATTCAATTGGAGGTAACCGGGTAACTTGTGATGTTGTATTGGTGACATTTCTGCATTTCACCAGTGTCTTGATGAATACATGTAGCGGGTGCAACCAGTTTTACAAGGTCATCCTACCAGGAATGGGGCAGGACAGATGTATTACACATAACATGTGACTGTTGTTATTATTATTTTTGGCATGTACTATCATTGTGCATGCACACAAAAAAGTTGTACGGAACAGGCATCCCATAATACTGACTGTTTCAAGGCACTCCAAGCACAGCTCATTCTGTGAGTGCCCTGCATGTTCACTGTTCAACGGTTTCAAGAGATTTATTGGACGATTGCCAGAATTTTTGCTGCCTGAAAATCTGTCGCTGATGCTACATGTAGTATAATACATGTATTTTGAACAATATGCAGGTTTCAACACGGGGTTAAAAACTCACTACATGTATCTCACACATGTAGCTCTGCAAAAGATTTACCAGTCCTGTCTGTTTGAGCATAGTCAGTGCTGCCACCAACATTTTCATGACAGCTATATGTAATTATATTTTCTACCATTTTGCGGAAGATCATATTAAATTTGCTGTTTCGTCCAAAATACCTTACAAAAAATTACTTGTGCAAAAGATTTTACCCGTCATTCCAGAAATTTACTCGACTTGGGATAAGGGGCCAGCAACTAGTTGTATCCTGCCATATGGAATCGATAAAGCAGGCATGTGGAATCAGTTGCTGTATTATTATGTAAGGTTAAAAAATTGGAACTGTTTTACTTTGAAGTTTGATCTTTTCCAACCTTGTTCTAAATATGTAACAGAACCATACACTGGACGATACCACTAGAGAATTCAAAATACAAGCACAAGTTTAGTTAGGTGACAACCCCCTGCCGTGGAATTGAATAACCCTTTTGTGAGCATTGTACCAGATATGAATCATTGATGTGTGTACACGTACACAAAGCCAGCGATGACTTGCGTTCACATTCCACCGGAAGCTAATGCATTTACAAAGAAGTTTAATGTTTAAAAAAAACCATTTGTGAGGCGTATTCAACCTTAATCTACCAATTTATATCCGTTCACAATCATTGTAACAGCTGCTAAATCAGCCACAACATCATATTTGTGTTGCCAGTAAGATTGACAAGTCTATTCCAGAGTTTTTATGGCTTTAACATGTCAACCGCAATTGAAACAAGAATGTACATGACAAAATATCCCCTTTTTCTGTCATTTACAGTCCTCTAAAGCGAGAGAAAAAATATGATCAACGGGCCCAATTGTCAAAGACTTAGGGTCCAAAAATATATGTACAATGGGCCCAGTTGTACAAGATTTGATCCAAATAAATATCTTTTCAACAGACCCAGTTGTCCCAGATTTCACAAATTCTGTTTTTCCCCCAGTTCTTTAAACATAACATACTGCTCATGGTGAACACTGCATGAACACAAAAACTCATATATGCCACATATTCTTGTGGGAAAACCAAAACAAAAGGAGCCACATGTGAAAATCTATTTGTTACATGTTACTACTCAATGTAAGGAAAAAAATTCAGTACAAAAGGCATTTTGCACGTTAACTTTAAAAAACAAAGAAAAAAATTATAAGAAAAAAATTAACAACCTTCCAACCTAAGTTTGAAACAATCTTGCCCACTGCACAGAATTTTTTTTCTTCTCTGAACCTGAAAATTTCTGAATTCTTTGAGACAGTTATGGTCAGGAATGACTTTGCATCAACTCTGTACCAGTAGATGTGTAAAATGTTTGTTGTATGAAAGAAACCTCACAAATTGGTGGCAAGTCAGTGTGTCCATGGCAAGTCAATGTAGCTTAGAACACACACACGTAGTTTGCACACCCATGTATACATGCTTGAAATCTTGTAATCCATGAAGACAAAAATTCTTTCACAAGAAGCTACACTGTAAAGTAATTGTTGTTAATGGACGTAATATTCTTCATCACTTTCAAGATAAGATAAAAGCTAATCTGAATCTGTGCACCCATCATCTATTCATAGCTCAGTAGACATTTGTTGTAGAGCATTTTTTTCTATCTTTCTGGAGGGTGCAGTATGTTAGCAGTGTGTTATTGGTATGTTTTGACAGATTCACTCAACCATTTTGGAAAAAAATGTTGCAACGATTTCATGAACTCCACAGATCTTTTGATGTCATAGTGAAAAAAAATAATTCAAATGTGAATGTGTATGCACTGTATAAGCCTCCGACTTCAACAGTTTGGTGAATCAACTGTGGTCAATAATATTGGGGCAGACCTTATTCAGCACATGGGCAATAACAATTTTTTAACCTTTGCTCCCACGGCTAGGAGCGCCCTCGTACAACACAGCTTGTAAGAGCACTGGGTGAAAATTTGAAAGCTAGATCAAAGTCTTTTGATAATTAATTGTTTCAGTTTTAATTGCTTTTGCAGATTTGTAAATTTGATGTTTTGTTTATATGTACATACTGACCTATAAATAATAAAATTGTCATCTGGTTTTTAACATCCACAAGCCTGTATCTTTGTGTGAGAAAATACATTTCTTTTCAGCTCCACACACTGTAATCTTGTTCTTTCAGTAAGCTTTTCACCACACCCGTAAGTCTGAGAACGGGAAGGTAATTTTTACCAGTATTCCATTTGTATGGTCAGTCACCTGAACTGTGCAACCAAATAGGAAAGAGAGGAAGTAACTTGCAAAAAAAAAGACGATGTATTCATTTTGAATACACAATCTACACTGCTTGGTGACCCTATAGGTTAACAGTAGGGTCAAAAGGTCCATGGTTCTATGATCATGGGAACAATAGTCGATGAAAAACAAGCCATTTAGTATATTGAACTGCAAGTCATGTACACACCACACATACATGTAGTGTTACAATACAGAATCCCACAGAATGTTGTATTTAACTGACTGAGACTCTGCCTGTATTTGTGATTTTTCTTCGCTTCTGCTATGGACCTTTCTGGAATGTAGGGGTCATGTATCGGTATCTGTGATTTTGCTAATAATGAATAGGCGAATTTGGTGTGTGGGGACTTCAAACAAACCAATGTCTGATTTATTCATTTCATTTTTTGGGGCACGCAGACCTCGAATCGATCGATTTTTCTCACTCCTGGGGGCAGGTGTCTGCTGCAGTGTTGATACCCAATCTTGATGGTCTTTGTAAGTTGGACATTGAAGCACAGCAACCATGGTATTTTAAACTCAATGTAGTCAGCCTTTTATTGAAATGTCAACACTGATACACTTTCAAATCAACTCTGTACAGCTGTATGCTAATTACATAATTCATAACTCGTAATTTTAAAATCAAGGTGGTATTGGTGAGATTTGCGCCATTCTGATCCTACTTCAATTCTTGAAATATTTTACATTTACAAAAATAACCATGGATCAAAAGTACTCTTAAAAGAACATGAATGTGTCAACATGAAAATTGGATGACTTGGGTTTTGGAAAATAACATTCTAAAATTCTATAATACTGCTGGGCACAGCTTGCCCCCACCCCAATTTATTTTAACATACATGCTATAAATCAAATTTCCAACAGTTCATGTACATAGATTGTATACTTGTAAGTATACACCTGTAACTGAAAGAAGTGCTTGATCTGATGCATATTAACCTTGAGACTGAAAACATTCTTGATCAAGCGACGGCTTGGGAAATATTTGTAGCTGAAAATCTTGGAATCGGTGGCTAATACATGTAGGTAAATTTATAGCAGGTCTTGCTGTTTTGAAGTATGGGGCTAACACTGTTATAGCTGTACGTGTAGGTATGGTCACACTGAAGTCATGGCATATACCGGTATGTTGAAGAATGACTATTTACAAAGCAAAAAGCTACTTCAAAAACCTTTGAATGAGTGTATGATATCGTCAGTGTAACTGTGAGTTTGTGTGACCTGTTCACCCGATTTCAGTGCAAACAGATCCACGCACACAATTGGTATACATGGGGCCCAGGCTAGACCATAGTTGTCAAAGGGTTAAGAATTTCTACTACATATTTTCGGCATCAGCGCTGCATACCAATTCACACAATGTGTAATCACTTTCTGTCAGCACAACAAACTTTCTCATGTCAGTCAGGACAAAGGTACTCAAATATACCTGAAATGTTACAGCTAATGATACACAATAAGGGATTTGTATGAAATCTAATTGGCTATCAAGTGTCCTCATGCACTAAAGTAGAAACTGAAAGACTTATGGCATGCTATAATTCTGACACACCCTGACTTAAAGGGACAAAGTCGCCCATTTTTCATGAATTTCGTTTGATACAAGATGCTACTTATATTGTTTGACATGTTGAAAGATACTGAATGAATGGGTGACCATGCATATATTCGACCCCAGCTTTAGACCCGATACATGAAACCATCGCAAAAATGAATGGTCATGACCATTTATTCATTTTCCCACTTGTTTCATTTCATTTGTCTAAAACCTGGGTCAAATATATGCATGGTCACCAATTCATCACCCTTTAATTCTAGATTGTTCTCATCATCTCAGCATTAGGGTTTGACCAAATTCCATTGTTTCCCTGTGCAGTCTTAGACTGCTATATACAAGAAAATGGGATGTAAGGATGAAAATATTTTCATCACAGAGAGAGAGAGCTAGTACAGGCTAAATGTAAACAGCTAATTTAAGAAAAATTATATACACACCATCTTTCTTGACAAAATGAAAATAAAATATTTAAGGTACCAGAGTTGTTTACATGCTCATCTATCTAACACTCAGCACATAGAAGCTATCCCCTGTGGTATGTCTGAACAAAAAATAATTTGATGACAACACTTTGAGGAGCATTTACCGGTGAAATGTTTAAAGCACAATAGGGCATCTCAGTTTGCAAATTCGTATGTTCATGAGAATTGGGTATACTGCCGGTATGCCAACAGTTACTCAAAAGACTTTGCAGTATATATACTTGTGGCAGGTGCAAGACGAGGGTTATACTTCCTCAATTTTGGTATCTGTGACTATACAGGTAGGCATCCAACACTAGTGAAATTTTAAACAGACTGGCTGAAATTATGAAGATTCAAAGGAAAAGCTATTTTAAAATCCCATCTCATACAATCATCATGAATAAACTGCTTCCCAAAGAGCTAATACAGGGAGCTATTAACGTTTTGATGATTTTTCACTATAATGTTACTTAAAGGTAGTATGCGCCTCGTAAGTGAAAGACTTAAAACTTTAGCTCAAACTTTCCTCAAGGAATCTTTGAACAATTCTCTTTCAAAATTAAGAATAAAAATCAGGGGTCACAATGCAAATTTTGGTACTCGAGAAACAAATTACCCATCAAGATTTACAGGTGTTTGAAATTCAAAATGGCTGCCAGTCCTGTGTAATAACTCTATGGAAAAAAATAAAATTTTGGATTTACCAAGTACTAAGACAGAAAAAAAATTCTTACAACAAGTACTTTAAAATATACCCCCACAGGTGGTAGATCTGAAAAGTATTGTAAAAGTGAAAGAGTCAAAATATCTGTCCCAGAGGCGCATTCTACATTAAGTTCTATATCAATCGCAAGTTCTTGTCCTAGGGCGCGCCCAAGAATGTTGAAACAACTACCGTATTTAGCTCATCAACACAACATGTGCATGTACAAAATGCAAGGTTATCGTTGTTTGACCAGAATTCACCTGTAAACAATATTAATGCAGTCTACACATGTACAGACACAGATGAACACTGCATATCTCAACATGTAGTGTACCGGTAGAACAAGAAACTGTCATTAATATGACTATTAACAACAAAATCAGTGAAAAAAGTCATTAAAC
>LD347691.1:0-13812 GCA_001465055.1 Ptychodera flava
TACCAAAAACACCAAAAAATGCCCCAAAAATACAAATATGCAAATTTCACTACAATTTGAAGAAACTGAAGTGAGGTCACCTTAAGTGAACTGCATATAAAATTTCACAGCAATTGGACTTGTGGTTTCAGAGGAGAAGGCAATTTTTGACGGACGACGACGGACGACAACGACGATGGACGACGGACGACGACGGAAAATCAACCTATTTGATAAGCTCCGTGTCGCTGACAGCGGAGCTAAAAAGTGAATTCGCCCAAGGACATTGATGACAAAAGGTTCTCATCGCTACTGAAACTTCTACTGGTAACAGCATGGGCCCTGAGATTTATCAAGTTGCTCGAGAAACAAAGGCAGTTGGGCTCCCTTACAGCAAAAGAATTGAGAAAAGCAAAATTCCAATGGAAACATAAAGTCAAGAGACGATCATTTCCTTCTGTCATAAAGACTGTCAGACGTAACCAGAAATGTAACTTAAAACAGCAGCTTTGTCTGCAGATTCATGGAGATGGTTTAGTGCACTGTCATGGAAGACTTGCGAATGAAGAAATCACTGAAGGAGCTCTATTTCCAAATCTGCTTCCAAGGAAAGACCATTTTATTGACTTGGTGACCAAGGACTATCATAAGAAACTTCTACATTCTGGAATATCTCAGACTTTGGCTCAAATTCGTCATGAATGTTGGATCCCTCAAGGCCATCAGCAGTCACACGAATCTTATACTTCTGCAGAACTTGCCACAGGTATGATGGTGGTCCATTTCAGATGCCAGTCATTCCACCACAAAGGGAAGAGTCACCCAATCAACACCTTTAACATATACGGGCTTAGACTATCTTGGTCCACTTTACATCAAAGACATCTCAACTACCAAGAAAGTATTGGTATGTCTTTTTACTTGTCTTGCTGTAAGAGCTATCCACATAGAACTGATACGAGACATGTCAACTGATCAGTTTCTACTGTCTACGAAGGTTCTTTGCTCACTGTGGGATACCAAAACATATAACTTCTGACAATGCCCCGCAATTCAAGTTGGCAAGAACCGTCATTGACAAGGCCTGGAAAAAGATCTTATTGAATCCTGTAGGAAGAAGCTATGCAGTCAACCAAGGAGTCTTGTGGCACGTCATTGTGGAGCTTGCACCATGGACGGGAGGTTTCTATGAAAGACTTGTTGGTGTTGTGAAGAAGTGTCTCTGTAATGTATTTGAGAAGGACTGTTTCACATATGATCAACTGCACACTATACTAACAGAAGGAGAAGCAGTTGTGAACTCACGACCACTAGTATATGGTGGAGATGACATAAACTCGTCTATTACACTGACACCATCTCATTTCCTTACACTCAATCCTATTTCATGAATTCCTGGAACTGAAACTCAAGATGTAGATCCAGAATACATACCTGGATGACCACATCTGCAAAATTACTTCAAACTTGGAAAAACGGGCAAAGCCATGTGAAACGGTGTTGGCAGATCTGGAGAGATGGCTACCTCCTAACCTTGAGAGGACGATTTAAAACTCTGCATAAAGATCCAAGAAATCAAGTTCCATACAAACCTAATCCAGGCGATATAGTACTGAGCAAAGAAAACTTACTTCGTGGCGCCTGGAATCTTGGAAAAATTCAGAATGTGATCGAGAAAAGTGACAGATAGATAAGAGCTGTGACAATTCTATTCCCTTCCAAGAAAACAATCACTTGACCGTCGAAAATTCGGTACCCTTTTGAGTGTCCAGAAAAGTCCGCAGACAACACTAAGAAGGACCAGGTGCAACAACCAAAGAAAACTTAAAAGCATCAACTAAAGGGCGACTTGCAACATTCAAGAAGATAACTGACCCAACAAGTTGCGGAAATTGCCAAGAAAGGATTAGAGCAACAACTACTATGGGACCTAAACCTTAACAAAACACATTTGTCGGGAAGTGTCGTGAAACTACCACTAATATACATCATTATGTAATGATTTATTGAGAACAATAGACACTAATTAATGAACAATAGTTCATTTAGATGGATTTAGACTTACATAAGTTATTCATTTATGTTGAATATTCAGACGCCAAGAATACACTAACCAGTTATTCTGCAATTCTCTCATATTTTCACTTACCTGGATAAAATTATTCCAAAACTAGTAAACTAAAATCATACGAAAAGATAATTTGCTCTATTTATAAGAGAAGTAAATGACAATGGACTTTATAGGAACATTTCAACTAAGAACTTTAAGTTGTGTTACAACCCTAACGAAAGTTTCTGTTCATTCCATATATAAGTATAATACTTGTTTTGAATTAACACTGCGGTGATTACTTCTTTTCTACTCAGATTTCCTGTGACCTTGCTAGGCCATCGTGTCTTGGAGATCTCCTGGTTTATATCATGAAACATAGGGCAAAGTGAGAAAATGGCCCAGTTTTGGCAAATTTTTGTGTTCGTTATTTACTCGTGAAAGAGACAATGCATATCATGAATTTATTATCTGTAATAGATGCGTGGAATATATGAAATATGAAGTACGGGTGAATGTTATTTGTCATCGTCAGTGTTTACTGTTTCTCTGCCTGGGAAACATGCGTCCGTTGGTGTGACCTCACAGTATTTACACGCCAGTAATTTTAGACGACACATCTGTTGTTGCCGACGTCAAACATGCATTCAATATCTACAAAGCTCATCTCATTCTCTCACCTGTGAATTGCAGGCAGAGAGAAGTCATGATGCAACAAGAGATTGAGCATAGACAGGAATATCACGAAAAGACCATTCACAGACCACGAACTAGTACTTTCAATCTTTTACCAGAGTTTCTTGGTCCAGAGCCAGGGCTATAAACCAACGGCGAGACAATGCTTCACATTCCAACTTTTCCCCACACAGAAACTGGGCAGTTTGGATTATTCATACCTATCTTAATCGTACTGTTCGTAATGTTTATGTCGTAAACACATCTATCGCACACTTTTAACACCTTTCCCGGGTTCTTGAACCCGGTTGGTCAAAATTGGCTGTTCTGGCCCTTTTGATCACCCCTCTTAAAATGCTTGGATAGTTGACTTGGAAAGCAATTAACATTAAAAGTTTCATTAGCAATTAAGCCAAACACCGGAAAACACAGAAAACATGGCTTTGACAAGGGTCGGGTATTCGTCTTTGTCAACACAAAAGATTACATACACGAATGCGAAAGGCAATTACGCAACACTAAGTATTATACACAACTAGCCAGTGACGACACAGAACAAACAGTAAACAAAGTACACGAACTATTAAACAAAATGCACGAGAACAAACACATCGATCATGATACTTGTATCTTGATCCAGAAAACATAAAATCCGTACCCCGCAGTGGTACGTATTGCCTAAAAATTCACAAACCACGGCAAAAATCTAAAAGACACACTAATCAAAATAAAATTTACTGAAGTAAACAAACATAGAACAAACAAAATGAACCACCAAACGGACTCACAACGAGACCCAAACATTAATATACTTGCCTCAATACTCGAAGAGCAAGACCACTAAAATGCATTAAAATAATTTTTCACAAACACAAACTAAGGAAAGAATCTACACTGCGACTGATGAGAAACCACACTCAGGTTTCGAAACGCAAGCGTCAAAGGGCCACTCTATCAACTTCGTAACACAATAGGTCCGGCTGCGTCTCGCCATAAGCTTTCCCCACACAAACAATACATTACCGTACACACTAATCCAAACTTCCCTACAAATATCCGAGGCGAAACAAACATTTTTTATTAACACAAACAATCGGATAAGAATGTAGGAACACATTTTTGAAATGAATCAAACACAAACTCGACACAAAAACATTTTGGATAGTTAGGTGGGGAGCCTCTTTCACACTTTTTACATTTTAATTCATTTTTCTTGCGTGGGGGGTTGTCAACCTGATGTAATCGCAAATCCTCAGATTTCCATCTGATATAAGTATGTACGTAAACAAGAAAAGTAAACTCATGAATTTTAATAGACGTGGTGGCTATGACCAATTTCAGCCAGATTGGTCACAGCCACCACGTCTAAGTCTGTGTGGGGAAAAGTTGTCATGAGAAGTTGAATAGTTTGCAAATATTTGACAAGAATCTGATGATTCGTTACCCAGTGCACTAATCATTACGCTAGACAGAGGAGAAGGGCAAATGCAATGGAAAGTCAAAGATAGGCCTGGACACCAATGACGGTTGTCAAAATGAGAACATTCTTTGGACTAATGGTACTGTTCGGAATTTCCTGGCAGCCCCAAATCCAGCTGTATTGGTCGGACCACATTTGCTTTGGTTATAATTTTGTCAAGAGAAGTTTTCACCGTGATCGCTTCAAGCTACTGATGCGATATTTTACTATAGAACACAGCCTTACTGAGCTCGTACAACTGCAATGTATACAGCCCAAAAACTGACTGAGAAACGGGATAGAATGTTGAAAGCACAAAATGTCATTGATCGAGTAAATGGAAAGAGCAGAATGCATTGAAGCCCAAAATGCGAAGTGACAATCGATGAAGGAGTCATCCCTTACAGGGGACACACAAAGAATGTACTCTACAATCTAGCAAAATCACATAAATATGGCACAAGAGTTTATACTCTTTGAGTCTGCCATAGGTTACTTTTTCAACAACAAAGTCCATCAACCTGTCGCTGATAACGGTCATCACCCTGTCGATCCCGATGCTCCTAACGACCCCGAGTTTTAAAGGGAGCCCTGGGCGAGTTGTTTCCCGGCTGATTCGACCTTACTATGAGTTAGGCCATCATGTCATCATGGACTCATATTACACTTCTGTGCCGTTTTTCGCCAATCTCTACATGCATAATATTGCTGCCACGGGAACCTCCAAAATGAGCACATTAGGTTTACCCAATGAAATGAAAAATGCTGAGAACTATGACCCACATCTCGTACCATCTAATGCTGACGATGAAGAGAGATGGCCACGTGGAAGTTTCTCAGCATTTCAAGATGGCACAATGACAGTGTGTGCCTGGGAAGACACAAAAATGGTGAAATTTGTAAGTAAGGCAGTCAGTGCACGTAGATCGAGCAGACAGCAACTCAGGCATTGATGTAAAGATATAAGAACCGGCATTTTTGAACGAATTGCAGTAATATGCCCAAATGACAATGTTGCTGTAATGCATAATCAGTACTTCAGAGGTGTGGACATGACTGATCAACAGCTGACTTACAACATGCCAGATCGATCATCACCACGGTTGCATAAAGCTGTACTTTACCATGAGTAAGGCACTCATGAATACTTTCCACAACAGGGCATCAGTTCATGAATATTGTTAAAGTGGATCAAGATACAGACGTAAGTTCATGTTTCGCGCTCAAGTAGCAAAACAGCTGATCGGTAATTTCTCGTCACGGCAACGTCCCCCAAGAGCAACTAGTCTGATGGCACCACGTGTTATTCCTACCAATGTCGAAAGAGTTGGTCATCGAATGGGTCACAATTCAGATGAAAGATGTGGATGAGTGCTGAGTATTGTGTACAGATATGCTATACCCAGAGTGTAAACCAAATCAGCCAATCACTACTGAAGTAGCGCCTGTTAGTGTGAATACCAAGCCAGCTGAGTCTGTCACAGTCAACAGAGAGACAGATGTTTCAAGGAAACAGATGACTACTCCTTTAGAACAGTCTAACTCTATTTTAGTCAGATCCACCGGAACTAGAAAGAACATCAAGCCTGCAGCCAAATATGAAGATTTTGTGATGGCCCAGTGCATTCATCAGTCTCATTTCATACACGGTTTTAGTTTATTTTACGTCGATTTGAAGTTAGTGTACATTAATCATTTGCATTACAATGATACTCACTTATTGTTCGTGGTCTTGGTTCAAACTTGACATTTGAATTCTAATATTGAGAACATAACTCTGTTAAGCAACTTACATTTCAATAGAAAGACTGGTTCAGTTCTACAATAAAAGGGGAGATGCTTTTTGAAGTTGTATACTGTATGTCGCCCTCTAGAATTGACATGAGAAGTCAAGTGTTGAATAAAACATGTCGAGTTATTGTTAACGTACTGATAGTTGTCTGCTCTGATTTCCTGACCCTTGCCGTAAAGAACCCATAACACACCTCAGGGCGTATATTATCAGCATTATTCTATTTATGTTTCCGCACCTTTTAGAGTTCTAACTCTATCCGAAATTATGTTTCAGGGATTCCTACTTAGTCTAAGTTGTTAGATTTTTCCACCGATAATATTTGTGATATGGAAATACGCTTAATCATCTTGCAATACTGCATGCCCCATCGCTGTCTCCCTGTACTTCCAGAATATCTCTTAAAATGTGCGATCAGCTTAATTTGTCTGATTTGGAAGATGCCGCCATCTGGACCTGTATTATTGTTGCATTTTTCTCCTTTCTGCACTAGTCCAATTTGGTTTCCTCATCATATTGGCTAATTCTCCGCCTATGAGCATCTTTTGCAGGGGAGATATAAGTTTTGTAAGAAGGGAATTATCTTGAAAACTGCGTGGTCAAAAACCCATCAAAATATGCATTTTTTACATTCAGTTTCCATTGCCTCACTTGCTCACTCCTCCCTGTGCCCAGTTCAGGCCTACTGTTACATGGTTAAATATTTGCATCTTTATCCCTCTTTCAATGCATTTGCTTTCGTTCGTCATGTTAAGACTGCCCTCTACCCAAAAATATCTTGGCCACTATATTTAGTCAGCTCATTTCTGACATTTGGCTTAATCCTAAAAATCACTCCTTTCACAGTTTGCATCGTGGGGGAGCTACCACTGCTGCCATTCCTGGTTCGTCTGACTCGCTTATTAACCTGAAAGTGGACCGGAAGTCTGTGGTGCATAAAGATTACATAGCTATTCGAGCAGACAAATGTTTCAGTGTTACAGTTGCTATGGAAAGCTTATGCCAGTATTTATGGTGTACTTTCTGCTTTTACAGTAGTTATTTTATTTGCGGATTATACACCAGGTTTTTTTACTTATTCTGGATCGCTTCTGTTATCGCCTTTATTACTGTTCACTTGCTGCTCTAGCTGCATATTTTAGATTTTACAGCTACTTTTGGGCCATTTTGCAGGAGGCCTTGAGATTTTCATTCACTTTATTATTGATATTGATGTGCCTATTCATGTTCTTCTTTTCTCTACACTAGAATCCTAAAGTAATCTTGATGTTCATGTATTTTTTCTCTCGTCCCTTTCTCCTTTATAGCTTTTCATGTTTGATAGCCCTGTTTTGGTGAGGTGCTTGATTCGTCTCATTTTTGTTAAGAGTTATTAAAACACCTCTGAGTTTCTGCCAAACCTGATATGCTGTGTCGTTTGTTTACTTAGCAATTGTGTAAAATTTCCTTTGAGGTAAATTTGTTTAATTGCTTAGTGGGTATTTGGTGAATAAGGGAGTCCTCTACAGGCCTGTAATGGTTACTTCCCATCATGCACAGTTAACGTCCCGCCATTTCTTCACATTTGTTTTTCCCTCAAATTCTTTCAAACCCTATTTATTTTTATTGTTGTCATTTGTATTGCTGTGTTATTTTTATTACATTGTTCTTTCTTTACTATTATATATGGTTGGATGCTTGACTTGTCTTATTTTTTGGCACTGTGGCGCAAAGCACCAAAGGTGTCCAATGTCGCCGCAATGTCTGTGTGTGTCCGTCTGTCCTTTCATCCGTCCATAGACGGATTTTGTTCCATGCACAACTTAAGAACCGTTGGAGCCAATGTCATGTTATTTAATATTATGCTTTGTCATAGTGAGATACAGATCTGATTAGATTTTGGTGGGTGTTGCTTTCAAAGTTCTTGCTCATTATCGTATTTAAATATTTTTTTAATTAGGCCATATGTCAAAAAGTAGTGAACAACATTTGATGTGACTTTACACATACTTTTATTACACTAAAGCACAACAATGCTGAAAGCTCAGTGGGTTTGGCTTGATTTATTTTCATTTGCATAGTTGCATTATATAAGTATTAATTGACATGAATAAAGTTGGTGAAATTTGTGATACAACATCATAAAAGTCATTAAGCGTTTAGACTTCATTCGATGCCTAATTTGCATATTTTATGAACTTCCCAATTATGGATAATACCTAGATTAACTTGATCAAAGTTTGTAAAACATGCTATGTACTTTGATGATACTAAGTTAAGACAATAGTAAACGTCATTTAGTATTTTCACTTCAGCTAATCATTAATTTACATGTTGAATGGACTTTCCCATCTAGGGATATACATCTAGATTGTTATGATAAAAGTTGACGAAACTTGCCCTGCATATTTGAGATAAAGTGATATGACTATCATGGAAGTTGTTTTAGCAGTTTAGATAAATTTATTACTATTTAACATATTTAAATAACTTTCGATATGTATCTGAATTGACTGAATCACAGTTGACAGTGTTTGTGATGGACATCGAAGACACCAAGTTTAAACACAATTGCAAGTCATAAAGGATTTTATTTCAGCTAATTACTAATTTGCACATTTAAGGAAATTTCCTTATTAGGTGTATATATCTGGATTGACATGATCACAGTTTACAAAACTTGCAATGAAAATTAATGATACTCAATTAATACATAATTGAAGTCACTGTTTTAACATTTTAACGTCAACTGACCACTAATTTGCGTATTTCACGATCTTTCCTTATTAGGTATATATATCTGCATTGACATGATCAAAGTTTGCAAAACGTACAATGAAAATTAATGATACTCAGTAAATACATAATTGAAGTTACTGATTTAACATATTTACTTCAGCTAATTACTAATTTGCATATTAATTTTCTCAATTACGGATATATATCTAGATTGATTTTATCAACATTGACAAAGCTTGCTGTGTACATTGAAAAAACAATAATAAGCAAACGGCGGTTTAGATTGTTTAAATCATCTAATTAATAATTTGCATATTCAACAAACTTTCCTAATTAGAGTGTCCGAAATAAAGTCGATAATAATAATAATAATAATAATAATAATAATAATAATAATAATAATAATATCTAGATTGTTCAATAAAAGTTGACAAAATGTGCTATATTCATTGGAGATACCATGATATATCATTTTGAAGTCATTCAGCGTTTTTACATTAGTTAACTACTAATTTGCATATTTAACAAACTTTCCTTATTAGGGATACATATCTGGATTGACTTCACCAAAGTTGACGAAACTTGCTATGTAAATCGTAGATACTATGATATAATATTACTCAAAGTCAAAAGTTTAACCTGGTATTCAGCCTCGCCTGCAAATTATTCACAAATTTGCTTTTTTTCATAATTAGGTCATTTCCAACATTTACTCAAGCCTACACTATGATTTTATGCACATACTTTGATCTTCCTATCACTATTTTAGTTACTGTGTTAAGTGTACTGTTGGATATGATTTTCTTTCCCATTGCGTTGTCTCCCTGAGACATACCGATTAGCCACGGAGTCCACTCGTCTCACTTTGATTGTAAAGAGTCCTTATTAAAGCACCTCCGATTTTCTGCCAAACATCATGTGCTGTGTCTTTTGTTTACTTAGTAATTTGATCAGAATTGGACGAACATTTTCAGAGTAGCATTTATTTATAGAAAAAGTGAGCAAAAACTGACAAAAAGTCTAAAGTGTACACGTGCAATTTGTTATGCTAATTTATTCATATCTAAATAAGAGCACCCCTTTTGATATACTCATTAAATTTAACAGTCGTATGACGTACACAGAAACAAGGCTTTGAACAAAGATGAGAATACAAGCCCGAAGATTTGCATTTGCAAATGTTATCTTCATTTCAATAATACAGTATGAAGTCATCTCTCAGATCCTGAAGACAAAACTTGTCTGTTATTGGTCGAACTCTTTCAGGTAAACCAAAATACAGGAAATTCGAGCAAATGATTTCGGAAAAAATCCAAAAAATATGCAATTTTTATAACTAACAATGTCATATAGTCATCAAAGAGAAGTTGCACATTGAATTCAAGCATGTCAAAACTTTGTGGTACAGAGAAAGCAATGTTTTGACCAAAAATTAGAAAATGAGCCAAGTAAATTTCCATATATAAGTGTCATCATCATTTGCACATAACTGAAAAAGACCATCCCTAGAAACTTACTAAGTTTGCAATTGGACAAACAGTTTCAGAGAAGTTTTTAGAAGACTGAGTATAAAACAGAGAACATTCAAACATTTGAACATTTTAAGTGCAAATTTTCTGCTACTGCTCATAAGGAGGTTATCTCTAAGAAACTAAGTAATAAATTTGAAAACTGTCAGGCCAGTCATTTCTTAGAAAGAATATTTGACATCACCTGCAGGCAGCAGCCTATGACACCCAGTTGTAAGCATTTGCCACTATCGGCCTCCAATATTGATCAAAGTTTCAGACCATACAGTGGCAAACATCACATATGATACCAATGAAGGTGTAATTGGGTAGGTTATGCTGGTAATTCAAGAGCAGTAACTTAATTTACCTTTTCCTAGGCAATTTGCTACCTCAAGAAGTAAAGCGTTGTACTCATCGATGCCGGATGTTTTCTTATTTTCTGTAAAAATACAAAGTTATTCCCTACAAGTTATATTTTATGACATATTTCTCATAAACATTCTACTAACACTCAAAGATGGTGACTTTCATGTATTACATATAATCAAAATTCAAAAATTCATATCTACAATAACCATTTCGTCTAAGCAACATTTCATTAAGATAACAGAGATCAGTGTTTATTTAGTACCCGATGTCCAATGTTCATTTTAGCAGTATCTGTAAGACATACATATGTATGAAACAATCAATTTTCAGGTCGTCACAAGTTGTTATAGTTTGGTTTGTCATACCAACACAAAGAAGATTAAAATACATAATGTAATTTAGTTAGCAAAACGATGAAAATTACATACCTGTTTGAGTAAGAAATGTTCATAGAAAATCATTGAGAGTCAAAACATGTGATCTTAAGTGGTTTTATTCGAATCTCTGTCATAAGACTAGGTTTAAAGCTGTTAGCACTGTTAGTACCCCAAATGTTACATCTACGATTGTGCTCTGAGTTTGTGTAACTGCGCTGCTTAATAAAAGGAACATACTCTGGCTTTGAAAAATTACATGACTCACATCTTCCAGAAGTCAATAACTTAAGGGGGGCTGCACCCAACACAGCATATTTTGCTCAAAAATCACGTTTTATCAAATATTCATTCAATTCTAATTAATTTGTTAACCCAAGGTTAAAATGTTGGATTGGTTCGCGTTTTAGCTTGTCAAGTAGTTGCAAATAGGGTGATAAAAAAGTGTTAAATTATGCAAATGTATGCAAATCACCTGATTTCTGGCTTCTTTTCCTCCAAAGTGCAAAATTACCAAAGAATTTAACTCAACTCTAGCTGGGTCAAATTGTCTAAAACTTTTACAATATGTTCTTAAAATGCTCTTTAAAAAACGAAAATTTTTTTTGGCAATGAAATTCTTATATTTTGAATAAGAGGTATTTGAATTTTGCTAATCATGATTTTGATTACTTTTTGTGTGTCAGTCTTTCAATCCTTGCCATTTTAGAATAAATATAGATAATGCAAAATAAAATAGTTGTTTTTTTCTACATACTACTCTTCTTTCAAGTGAAAAAGAGTCAAGTTTTTTACTTTAATTGATTTTTATCATTAGTACCCAAATTAAGGTTTTTTATTCTAAATATACACCCACTTCATCCTTCGAGAAAACTGCTGCTAACATACAAAACTTTAGAGTCTATGCGTTTTGAAAATATCTAGTATGAGTGGGTTTCCCTGTCATCGTTGATGATAAATATTGCTTTTAAAAAACCTGTGTTGTCAACATGCAGCCCTACCTTAATTTTCTCTTCTGGTAATTGGTTACGAATACCATGGGGTTGTTCATTCATGTTTTGTTCGGCTTGTTACGTTTGCTGAGCCAGGCTACTACAAACTTGAAATCAGGGCAGGTGAGGTTAGTGCCATGCAATCAACAATAGGAAGTGAGTGTTTAGATCTGTTGATAACTTTAACAATCCAATAGATTCAATATAATTCATGAAATCAATTAAAACTGAAAGCTAACCCTTTTTACCGAACAATTCTTTTAATGTTTTAGATAGGCTTGAGGTAATAAAGTGATGAACAACAAATAAATATGAAAAATCTGGTACCTGTCATGGGCATAGTTTGAATTCCTACTTCAAAACACCTTTTGTGCTCATCAATTTCCTGGAAAACATATTTAATTCCAACTTCTGAACAACTCTGGACAACACAGAGTTTTGTAGTCGACAGCTGTTGTTGAAACCATTGTGAATATTCTGGATTAGGTTTTTGTTCATCCGTTATTGCATCAAAATGTCCCGTACTGAGCCAGCTGATGTAGATATGTGTTTTTACTGCTGAACCTCCAAAATGGCATGGTCGGAAGTGTTGTAAAAGTATACAATCCTTGTCACAAGTAAATACATGAATATTTACTTTCAGGATGTAGCTCAGCGCAGCAATTTCAGTAACTTCTGTCCAATCACCAAGGTGAGAAGCCTGGCTGAAAAAATGATACGGAATCCCTTTGAAGATTTGCTTGGAATTATCTCCCCTCCTGATGGAAAATAATGTTTGTTGTCTGAGGGAGAGGTGTCCCGACTGATCTCCATCGAATGATTCTGCAACAGCTCTGTACAGGCTGTTTCCATCAGGTATTATATCATGGCGGTACCGACCCCAGCTTTGAAGGAATTTGTCCTGGGCCTCTTGCTCTTCGAATGTACGATTTTGAGAAATATTGAGCTTCCCAATCAGTAACTCAATAGGAACTGTTTGCAATTTACTTGATGCTTCCTGAAACATGGTGCAACCCGTATCTGTAATACAATTTAATCCTATTAGAAATTTTCACAATGACGTTCAACTATAACATTTATTGTTGGGGCCTGACTTTGTTATTAAACTGAACATACATGTACAAATTACTACTATATCATCAATTACATACGTTTGTAGTCATTGTCACCAAATTTACATATCATTGTTTGCAAGTGCAAATGTCCCATTCAAGCGTACTATAACAAGTCAGTGTAAATAACATTCCCCATCTGTATTTTGGTTGTTTGATTGGATGTAACTTAACCATATAGTCAAAATAATGCACCACCTACAATGTGTAACTGGTAAGCATTGGTATACATAGTCGTTATAGCACGTTGCCCATTTTTAAATGAAATTAAAATGTGTATGTTTGTTTGTTTGTTTGGAGCGGTCTCAGTCAGAGAAATGTAACAACTTAGCTGGCTATTGAACCACTCTTTTTTGGGAGTGGAGATTTAGCCGATCGGATCTCTCTGTGGCCTCTCCGCTAGGCGGCTGATGCTGTATGTTGTGGGTTCGAACCCGATTGAAAACTAGCCGTATTTTCTACTCTGGGTTGGTAGCTCTGCTGATGGACAGAATTGTCCCCAAGGTTATCGTTCGCCCAGTTTAAGCGATAAATTCGTTTCTTCGCTTCGATAAAGTTTGTATGTGCAATGTGTGATAGTGAGCATGCGTGCGCGAGTGCTTCACGAACTCTACAACGTGTCGAGCGGTCTCAGTCAGAAAAATGTAACAACTTAGCCGGCTATTGAACCACTCATTTTTGGGAGTGGAGATTTAGCCAAGCGGTTCTCTCTGTGGCCTCTCCGCTAGGCGACTGATGCCGTATGTTGTGGGTTCGAACCCGATTGAAAACTAGCCGTATT
>LD347691.1:15056-43198 GCA_001465055.1 Ptychodera flava
CCATCATCTCCAGCTTATGGTGTGTATATTTCACAACTTCTTAGATACAGTAGAGCATGCAATTCATATGAAGACTTTCGAGTTAGACACAGCCTATTAGCTCAAAATTTAGTGAGGCAAGGGTTCTCAGAAAGTAGATTAGTGAAATCATTTAAGAAGTTCTACGGTAGATACGGAGATGTTGTATCAAAATATGACCTGTCTGTTACTCAAATGATGAGTGACAGCATACCAAATTTTGACTCACAAAAGTAATTTGGTGAATTCACCAAATAACAATGGATTTGTGGCTTTGGGTACGCTTACCCATTCCGGACACCTGGTACCACCACTACTTTGTGGTTAAAGATGACCCCATTGCCTTTGTCATTTTCAATATGTTCCTTGGACCTGGTAACTTTCTTAGTTACCTTGAATGATAACGATTATTGGACCTGATTTGATGTCTATTCTCAATTTACTTCACACCAAAACAGAATTTGTAAAGGAAACTTGGTGTCGATATTCTCGACAAACGTGTTATCTATCAACGTAAATTACCATTTTGTGTACTCACATTCTTCAATTGAAGTTTGACATAACAATTCATAGTTTGTTGTTGAATGACAGCTGCGGCTTGCGGCTTGGGCGTCGGGTCATGAAGTACAACTGAAATTATTCACCACGTCGGATAATTATTTAGTGGTCTCGTGCAAGAAAATCGACGATTTAGTCATCAAGGATCTGGAAGCCACAAGCAAAGTAAAGCTCCATTTTGTTTACACTAGGAATGTCATTCAAGCCGGCCACTACGACCAGATTCCAAAAGCAGAGACACTAAGACAATGGCCACACCTACATGAAGTTGCAGAGAAGTTGCATCCATTCAGAGATGATGTTGAGATTGGCCTTTTGATCGGGTACAACTTTGTCCATGCCATAAAGCCGAGAAATGTTATACTTGGCGAAGACGACGCTCCCTATGCAGTCAAGACCATTCTTGCATGGATGGGGTGTTATCGGCATCGTGAACAAGTCAAGGAAATACAACAACGTTTGTGCATGCACGCTTGTAAATACAGATGAAAGGTGTCACTTTACCTCAGAACACAGACGAAGGAACTTCGTCAAGCCCAGGTGAAGCAGATGTTCGAGCTTGACTTCAGCGTAGGGAAGATTGATGAAAAGTTATCGATTCAAGACAGACAATTCCTGAAAAAGGTACGTGAAGTAATCCTCAAAAGAGATGACGGACACTTTGTAATCCCCCTTCCATTCAAACAAGATGAAGTTAAGTTACCAGATAACAGACCTTTAGTCGTAAAATGCTTGGCTAGATTGAGGAACACACTGATGAAGGATAAGCAGTACTGTAACGCCCTCCTTTTTCTTTCCTTTTCCTTTCCCCAGGATTTTAGACATTGAACATCGACTTGTAGTAATTAAGTTGACTGCTAGTAACCTCACTATGACCTACAAGACTACGCTGAGTTTCTGTGCTTATTACCTTGACGATTGTAGTTTCCTATTACTCACTAAGACTTTTTACGTTCACAACCTTGAAGTAACCGTCACTGTCTTGTGTTGAGTGATGTAGTGTTTTAACAGATGCTAAACTCATCAGAAATGACCGGAGGTTGACATTTACTCAAGCTTCGCGTTTAAGGAATACTTCATCCTGATTTGGCAATATTTCCTGTCCTTTCATATTTTCCGACATATCTGTATTTAATTAAATTTGTAGGATAAGTCATTCATTATAATATGTAGATTTTGAAACTATTTAAGTGGTACACTTTCTAGAAGAAGAAGATTAGAGAGAGAGAGAACGGAGCTGAGATAAGAGAATGGAGTTGTGATGGTAGATACGACGTAGCTGTTTAGCAATAAAGATTGAAGTTTTGATTACAATCAACAACGTTAACTATGGTATCAGCTTCAGTTACTGAAAGCATTACGATGCCAGATCGGTACCTCAACCAAGAGATAGTGAAAGTAGAGCCGCGACAGTTCGAGTCCGATTACATACCTCCGTGAATGACATCATAGACAAAGGTTAGGTACCCACCGATGACGAGTCACAGACAGATGGTCGACGATGGTACATCCCACATCACGACGTGTATCACCCGACTATGCCAGGTAAAATACGAGTGGTATTTGACTGCAGTGCCAAATATCACAGAGAAACACTGAACAACCACCTGCTTCAAGGACAACAAGCGAGCCCTTTGGAGTTTTGTGTCGCTACAGACAAGAACCGATAGCATTCACTTGCGACATTGAAGCGATGTTCCATCATGTTGGAGTTAATGTCAGACACCATGATTACCTAGGATTTCTTTTGTACGAGAATGGAAATCTCGATAAAAGGCCTATCGAATATAGAATGACATTGCACCTGTTTGGAGCAACGTCCTCACCGGGCTGTGTAAACTTTGCCCTCAAGACGATAGCTGACCTTTATGAGTTAATGTCAAACACTATGATTACCTGAGATTTCTTTGGTACGAGAATGTAAATCTCGATAAAAGGCCTATCGAATATAGAATGACGGTGCACCTGTTTGGAGCAACGTCCTCACCGGGCTGTGTAAACTTCGCCCTAAAGACGACAGCTGACCTTTATGAAAAGCACTACGGTAAAGATGCTGTCGACTTTGTTAGAAGAGACTTCTACGTCGACGATGGGTTGAAGTCAGTCCAAGAGCCAGCAGAGGCAATTAACCTGATTGAGAGCAGCCGACAACTGTGTGGCAGAGGCAGCTTTATAATTGCACGGGTACATATTGAACAACAAGGAAGTCATTGATAGTATCCCTCCAGCACAACGAGCTAGAGACATACAAACATCGACCTTCATTGCCATAATCTACCCATCGAGCGCACTTTGGGTGTGCAAAGGTGTGTCGAATCTGGCACGTTCTAGTTTCGTGTCCAGCTGAAGGACAAACCACTGACAAGACGAGGCATCTTATCGATAGTAAACTCAGTGTACGATCCCCTCGGACTTGTCTCCCCGCTCATTCTCGGAGGCAGACATATACTGCAAGAACTATGCAGGATGGTGCCGACCAGGATGATCCGATACTAGAAAACACCATGATTAAGTGCAAAATATAGAGAAGAGACATGCTTCTTCTATCAAGTTTGAAGATTCCAAGATGTTAAAAGCCTAACAACTTCCGTAAATTGAAGAAAGCAGAATTACACTACTTCTCCGATGCCGGCAATAATGGGTATGGTCAGTGTAGTTACCTGAAATTCATCGATGACGAAGACAGAGTTTCAATTTCTCTGGTCATGGGAAAATCTGAGTGGTTCCAACAAAACCAATGACAGTTCCACGATTGGAGCTTACAGCAGCTGCAATTTTAGCCAGAGTAGGTGCCTTCCTGAGAGACAACCTACGGTATGAACATGTCAGCCACACGTATTACACTGATACTAATGCAGTATTGGGTTACATCAATAATGAAGCAAAGCGTTACCACATCTTTGTAGCAAATCGAGTTCAACTGATTCGAAAACAGACATGTGGAGACATATCGATACCAAGATTAATCTAGGGACCTGCAGCTGACCATCCAAGAAATACCTGTTCTCGATACTAACGATCCTGAAGTGAAGAAAGCAGCAACAGTCCTCGCTTCTCATACAAACGAAGACTCTGCCAACGTACTGACAAGATTAGAGTAATTTTCCAGTCGGAATAGAGCCAAGAGAGCTAGCAGCGTATATGCAGTTCAAAAAGAAACTACAGAAGTGCAGCGTAAAGAAACCGAAGAAACATAAAGACAGGGAAACCCTGAAGAAAATGATTGAAAGCGACTATATACCAGTCGACGTTGAAGCAATGTGCAAGGCAGGGCGATTCCTCATAAAATTGGTGCAAAGGTAAGCTTTCGCCCGAGAGATCCTGACTCTCCGGCCAAAGAGAAAGGAAGAGGACGAAGCAAAGAACCTTTGACTCCCTGTGAAGAAGACGAGCCCTCTCTGTCGCCTTGATCCATATCTCGATAAGGATGGAATTGTTCGAGTTGGTGGTAGAATTCGACGAGAAAATCTTCAAAGAGAAAAAGCGCACCCTGTGTTGCTGCCGTAACAAGAACATGTCACGAAGTTAGTGATTGCTCATTATCGTGAGAAGATATGCCATCAAGGTATGACAATAAACGAGATACGTTCGTTCGGGTACTGGATAACTGCGTCCATGGCCGCCGTAAGCTCCCCATATGGAAATGTATAAGATGCAGAAAGCTGCGCAGACCTACCAAAATACAGCAAATGTCAAACCGACAAAAAGACAGGCTAGAACCTGCCCCATCATTCACCTACAGTGTAGTGGACTATTTCGGTTCATTCTACGTGAAAAGAAAACAAAAAGAAGAGAAGAGATATCACGTGCTATTCATCTTCCTGAATTCACACGCCATCCACATCGAAACGACGAACATATTGAGCACCGATTCATTTCTAAATGCGTACAGTCACTTTGTTTGTCGTCGATGGCCAATCCGACAGTTGTGATCCGCCCAAGGAACGAACTTTGTTGGTGTCAAAGAAGAACTAGCAGCAGCATTAGTAGAGACGGACAAAGATAAGATCAGACAATAGTTATTGAAACATAATTGTGAATGGATAAAATTTGAGATGAACGTTCCCCCACTCCAGTCATATTGTAGGTGAATGATCAGATCAGTGAGGAACGGCCTGACAAGTCTAATGGTAAAAAACGCTTATCGACTTGACGATGAGTTACAGAGAATTCTCCTCGTAGAAGCAGAAGCGATAGTCAACAGTCGTCCACTGACCGACAATGATGTGAGTTCAGCAAACTCATTAGTATTTCTCGTTGACACTGAAGCCAAAGGTGGTCTTAACTCCCCAGGTAAATTAAAAAAAAAACAGATATGTATTGTCATCGTCGTTAGAGATGTGTTCAGTATGTTGCCGACAAATTTTGGAGAAGATGGAAAACAGAATTCTTACCAACCAAGCAACAGAAAAAGAAGTGGGTTGCTACCACACTCAATCTCCAGAAGGTAGATATTGTCTTGGTGGTTGATGTGAAAACACCCTGATGCCAGTGGTTAATAGCACATGTTGTGGAAACCTTTCCAGGAGAAGACAGTCTTGTGAGAAACGTTCGACTGTGCGTTGGATAATCAACATACAAGAGACTAATACACAAACTTCTGCTACTTGTGAACCGAGGCAGCTCCTAGGAGCCTTGATTTGATTTGAATTTATTTGAATCTATTACTCGACGGCATAGTGAACTTTGATTAAAAAATTGACACACTTACTTTTTTCTTTTCCTTATTAGTAGAGGACCTTTTTGATAAGTTTACGTAAGTTGCTTCCAATTTAGGGGAGCCATGTAACGAATGACAATGAACACTGATTTGACATAAATTTAATTTCCTACAATCGAAGTAGTTTGCATTAGAGCACCCTCTATGTTAAAACGATACTACATTCTAACGCTTTTTGGCAGGTATCGCAAGCTGGTAGATAAATACAATATCTCTCTTCGACAAATGATCACTGATGGCATCGGTGACATGGGGCCTTAGTTAGTGACCACTACCTATCTGACTTACAGATTGATATATGGCGAGTGCCACATGTGGGGCAGGATGCGCTTACTATTTTCGAAACATCTGACATCACTTCTTGGTCTTTTGGCCAGAGGTCCATATATCTTTCTTTCATGAATTTGACTTTGTTTGTGTACCGTCTATTTACTGTCTGTTATGTGCTGTTTTGTGTCTATGTTTACAACTACACTGTAAAAATAGCGGATGCTAGATGCGTCTTTACGCGTTCAAAATGTACATGTCGGTGTTAAATTTGAACGGTTAGTGTTCATATTGTTATAACCAGTGTTCATATTATTAACAATGATGTTCTAAACCTGAACACGTAGTGTTAACAACTATCTCCTTCAAGTGTTCAAAAACTCAGCATCACAGAAAGTTTACAATACTGTGAAACAATTAACAATCTTTTGTGTTTTTTACTTTACAATGGCTATATTAACTTTACTACTGCCTCGCTGTCCGGCATACGTACACGGATTTCGGTGTAACGAATTTCACAATAAGTGGAAAATATTTCCGGTCTACAATTGCTGAAAGCATGTTTTTTCTAAAAAGGAAGTATGAAAAATAATTTTACACGTTTATTACGGGTTGAAATTTTTAAATTTTGAAAAGAAAATAAAAAAAACCACCATGAACGTTTTAATTTTAACATCGGCGTGCAAGAGGCGTTCTACTTCTTAACACTTGGTGTTCAAGTTTGGTGCCTTTTCTTATCCCATGATGCATCAAAACGGAAGTTGCGACATTTTTCTTGTAAGCGCACGCTGAAGTCGTGATCGTGCGAAAGCAAGACCAGAAAGGGTAAGTTTTGTCTCCAAAATATTAAAAGGTATTGGATATCGAAGCATCTGTATTATTATCCTTCAAAATTAATTGTATTGTACTTTGAAAAAGCTTAACTACGTGAAGAAACCTTTATTTCTTTCAGTGGCTGGTGGACCATACACTAGAAGTGATCGAATACGCAGCAGTGTTTTGGGCCATGGGGTATCGATCGCACTCGGGTCAAGGGTCATCGCTCCAGTGATGACCCTTGACCCGAGCGCAATCGATATGCCACATTACCGCTGCGTAATCACAGCTAACACATGTCTTTTAGTAACCACAATCGCATGTAAATTTAAAACTTTAGTTAAACATCGAAGAATATTGTTTTAGCATATGAGAGTTGGCTTTGCTTTTACTTTTCATCAGTTGATGACACGAAGCAGCCAATATTTTGTAACATTGACGAAAAGAGGCACTGTATACAAAAGTCACCATTTTTCCTTAAGCTAATAAGGCCAAATTGTCTTTCATTTGAAGTCTCATGTCGCCATATTATCTGTTATTGCATTATTTTCAGGATGTGAAAAGTTGGATGAACGTGAAATTGAAGAGATATTACAGAAGCTATTGGTACAGAAATTGAAGAATATGATTGTACACATAGCTGTCTGGAAACAAGCTTGAGAACCTCAGTTCATCTCTGATGTAGATTTGAACTTTCGAGGGTTAGTAACTGAATTGATAAGTTTCTGTATTTTTGTTCTGAATTTATCTGAGCTATGTCCAGAACGCTATGATTAACTAAATGTTACTGGAGAATAAGCTTTCAAATACTTGTAGTCGCCCTTATCAGATGCAATGGTTGAATGAAGAATTAAAGCAGAAAGCCACAGAAAATTCACAGTGAAAAATGTACACTCTAAATTTCGGAATTTTCTGAAATTTCCACTCTGAATTTTCTGTCGCTTTCTGCTTCAAATCTTCATTGCACCCTGGCATCTAATGAAGGAGACTTCAGGTCTTTGAAGGCTTATGCCAGTAACATTTAGTTGATCATAGCCTGCTACCAAATCTTTGATTATTTTATATTTTAGATCAAGACGTCTTTTGTTCTCGGTTTGTTACTGATTTTAGCTTTGCTGTTAAGGACGTAGACCGTATATCATAGGTGAATGTGTGGCATCATCCTCAAATGTTTACATCCAAAGCGTTTTCTTCAAAACGGCCAGTACGATTCATTTAATATTTGGAGTACAGGTTTCCGGAGATTTTCCTAATCATATATCTACAAGTTATGATGAAATACACAAAATTGTATTTTTGAGACATTAAAGACATTTCAGACATTTTTAAGACATAAGGAATTATCAAAATGTGATATATTCAAGTAAGCAAAATTTTTAGCTTTTTCAAACAGATGTTTTCGTACGTTTTTGCAATTATCAACATATAAAGTAATCCACAGTATATAAAACCTGTTTTGTCACTACTTTGTTCATATTGTTTGAAAACGATCAACAGTGTTTATGGGGATTTTCTTTTGTTTATGTTTTGATAGGAAGGTGTTAATTAGCGTTGGTGTTTTCCTCTGACAAACTTCACAAAGTGGCCATATGGCCACTTTGTAAAGTTTGTCAGAGGAAAACACCAACGGTGTTTGTGAGCCTAATTGACACTAAATAATTGTATTTTACTAAAGGAATTTTTTGTGTATTTTTAAATAAAATAATTTTACTGAATATAAGTGGTCTGTTTTGTTATTTCCAAGCTTGAACACCCCATGAACGCGCAAAATTAAAGGTGTTCAACAAGTGCATATCATGTGTTCTAACCTTTAACACACTTATCGTTGAACGGCGTCCATGCGTTCAAAACGTGTTACAGCCCTTTGAACGCGTAATTGCGTTCAATTTTTTGAACGCATTTCATGTGCAACGTATGTTCAGATATGGAACACATGGTGTTCAATATAATGTCTGATGAACACGAAGTGTTCAAAATCTGCACACGTGTGTTAAAAAATTGAACATTGGTTGAACACGTAGTGTTAAATTTCTGAACGTCTAGACGCGTTCAAAAAGTGTTACAAAAAGGCGTTTAATTGGTGTTCTATCCTTTAACACTTAACTTTACAGTGTATTGTCTTACGAATTCTGACCTAGTGTTATTGGATTATGGATTGGTATGATTACGATTATCTTGAAACACAAGATCATTATCATGTTGTCTTGAGACAGTAGAATGAGCACCCGCCTAAACGAGTAGCGGCCTCAATATCTTGTGGTACTTTGACGCAAAAACTACACATGAATTTACCCCGACCTAGGAATAGAGGTGCGTATTGAAACCATTATTGTTTTTGAGTATTGATTGATTTATAGTTGAGTTTGTAGATGAAGAACTTTCTGAGTTTACCCTACTTTAATAGTTGTAGACAGTTTCTTACAGATATTTTGCTAATTTTGTCCTATGACAATGTCGATGAATAAAACTGAATATTGGTTATCTAAAGAATTGTGTGAACGAGCCAATATATTCCCGTAACAAGTATTGTACCTAAGGTTTTGTGAGTAACGGTATACAGCGGTACACAGTTAGCCCTGGCGCTGGTGGCACTGCTATGCTACATAGCGTAGGACTTCCCTACTATAGATATCGGGATTTATGGGAGCCTTCAGTAATTACAGGGGGGGCGAGGGAATTCCATGCACACCTGTACCTTAAAATGTGACCGCCCCCATCCTCCTGTCTAAACTGTGACTCTTTCCCTTGTCCGACATCTATAACTTGACCCTTCCCCATTCACTGCAGTATTCTCCCCAGGAATAAGTGAAACAGTATCATCTAATTTACATAACAATCGATTTGATTGTTATGTTAGTTGGGGACAAATTAAGGAGGGAAGGACTGGTGTTTTGGGAGGGACAGTTGCAATTTATCCCGCAAGGATTTTTGAAGAGATATGGTATTTCATATATTTGAGGGAAGGTCACCATATTTTCTGCAACTATAAGAGGGCAAGATGTGGCTGTTTAATTGCTTCATCCAAAAATTTCAAAGAATAATACATAAAGTCTATCAGGCAAGTTATTGACAATTTTTTCCCACAAAACATGCTATATCTGTATCTGTATATCTTATGTGTTTGATTATATATTTAATAGTACTTTGCTTGAAGTGAGTGTAAAATGTGCATTTGTGTACAAAAATTGATTTGGAATTTCATCTAAAATGTTGATTCACTGCACATGGTAGTCTATGATGAAACAAACAAGAACTTTTTTTCAATTAAAAACTAGGTAATTCTGTGCATTTATGTTCACTTGATTATTTTTAAAAAGTTTGTTTCTCATGCGAGACATCTTGCAAAAATGATGCGGTGACGTGCTTTTTGTTTTCTTCTCATTTTTTTTATTCTTCAACCAACAAGAACCTGCAAAGACACGAAAACAACAAAGGAATGCATGCAGAGATAATAAATGCACAGCAGTTGCTTCATTACTTTTTGTATAGCAACAGTTCTGTGCTTTGACTTTTAGTGCAGCAATGCACATTTATTGTCAGGCCAATAGGTGAAGTTTTCTAAAATTATAGATACGTAAGCTTACAGGTTTTTCATTCCAATAGAGAATAGAATGTCTGAATAGAGAGTTGTGTGCAACATCATCAATGGTGACGCACGTCACGGATAAGAGGCCCATTCAATATATATTTGTTATTTAGAATTATTTGTGAAGTCATTAAGACTCCGTATACTACAACATCTTACAAAATTGCAAAGTGACAAAAAACCCGCTTCCGCTGTATGTAACAAAGAAAAGGAAAAAGTGGCACGTTATTTTAGGTAAAAACCGTTGGGGCTGAACCTTTAGAAGTTACAAAAACCATCGAAGTCGGGTTACAGATAATCTGCTCATATCACATGTAAATTATCACAATCCGTCTTTTGTGAATTATGAAGCAGTCCTTCTTACAACGAGTTTAATATTGGTTTGTTTTTGAGTTGTAAACCCGGCTTCAACTCTCATTGTTACATTTAGTCGTGTCCAAATTATTTGAAATGCCTTGTAGGGTGTTGCAGGTGTTGACACAGGCTACTAAGTATATTCCCTGATATTTCAGTGTGAGACTTTGAAGTTTCCTACCACCGGCAAGTTTTAGGAGCCCGCAATGGACAACAAATGAATTTCTTCTTCATTGCTTAGTAGCTTTGAGATCTTATTCAAATTTAGAATACATGACAAGGATGTAAGAAAGTGTTTTTCCACACTCAAATTTGTACAATTGCCATATTTTGCTGGACTGCCACTTGCATGAACTCATTTTGAAGTCGTGGACAAAATGAAATTTCTACGTGTTGTTTTCTTTCTGTTTAGTGTTTGAAAATCGAAATTTAATGTTTCACTAGAGAGGCAATGTTGGTCAATTTGTTAAATTCCAAATCTTGCAAGGTAATCCAGCACACGGTATTCTTGGTAAGATACGGAATGGTTCAAATATTCCCGGAGGAAAATTTAAACAAATGTTCAAAACTCCGTTTTGACGCGCCTGGTAATGATCGGCTACCTTGGAAATATCCAGAAAGGTTGATTAGAATTTCTCCAAAGTTGTCCAAGCTCAATATACGATACATCGGGGCCAACAATGACGTCGACAGAAGCCGATTTGTCCTACAGCAAAAAGGCTCAGGATAGGCTGAATATCGTCCAGCGTGTCAACAGGTGATATGCTGTAGGTGCCTACTTCACAGTACCTGCCATCATCGGGGACTAAGGAAGACTTTATGTAGACCTTATACAACAAGCCTTGTTAGCATTTTGCACATCATTTCGGTTGCATGGCACAAAACTGAATAGCAATTAATTATTTCGGGGGACCTGATAAATGTGGCTGCCTTCGGTTGTTTGGCACAGTGGCACAGTGGTTCAGGTATTAGTGTTGTTTTTCGAATGCGTTAATGTTTGAAGCATCGTATGCAAGTGGATACAACTTAAAGTCAGAGACAGAGGAGTTGGCCCTACATCCAAGTACCCAGCCCCCCCCCTCCAGGCCAATACATCGCAGGTAGGTCAGCAAACCTGCTCTTTTCAATAAATTTTAACCAAAGGTGTTTTCAAGTGTCAGTGAACGTAGTTTTGAATGAATTGTGACTGCCCTCCCATCACGGTTTTAAAACCTTCCCTGCATATGCCACCCATCATTTTCCATCGCCTCCCTACTACCACTACTCCTGAGTGCCCCTCTCCCCGCCACAAAATTCAACATGCTTTCTTCCCGGTGTATAACAGAAGTTTCCCTCTGCTCGCTCATCGACTCATGATTTTTTTATCTTTTATTTGAACCTTCATATCAACTACATGAATATGTATTTATTACTGTGACATGAATTGGCAGGTATCCAAGTTAAAACAAAGGTAAATTGACATGTTGTAGGAGGTTTAAATTCACATTAAACTCTTTACCTTCTCAAAACTAGCTAATACATCAGCCTTTCCACCAAGCTGCTTCTCTATGTTGTACCTTAAAGTAACCTCATTTTTTAATTTTTTAATTACAACTTCAATCGGTGTATTCTCATAGGTCAACCAATACTTATGGATGCTCCATTTACCAAGGAGAATTAGAAGTTGACAGACATAACGTTTTTCTTTAGGTTTGACGTTCTCACAAGCTTCTGAAAATATAATGTTTGATGGTGTTATTTCAATATGTAAATCAAAAAATCTGGAGATTACGTGTTATGACAGAACTGTATGACCTTGCCTTGACGTTTGTGTGGTACGGAAGTTATTTTCACGAGTGATGCAGTGTATCCTGCGGCCGTGTTTTCACGAGCGAAGCGAGTGAAAATACAGCAAGAATACACCGCATCACGACCGAAAATTGCACTATGACGTCATCACTTGTCTGTCCACGCGCTGTCCTGCATTCAACTTGAGACGTAATGCTTTATCTCTGTGCACCCCTGACCTTATGCGTCAGGAGATCGTATTTGTAACACATACAGTAATGAATAACATTGTATCGAAATAGCTCACAAACCAAAAGTACCCATATGTTTACCATGACTATTTGACTAAAATGTTACAAAGTTTTGGGTTGGACAACTTCGCACAATGTGCCTACAGATTACTCCGTGCACTGTGCAGTACAGTGTCGTCGTCAACACTGAAGGATGACGTAGTGACCGTGAAACTAAGCAAAAAACGGCAAACTTTCGTTTTTTACTGAGGCAGCTCCACCAATATTGGGGAGAAACCATGCACCCCTAACGCAGGTTCTAAGCGCAAGTAAAGCTATTAAATGGAAAGAAAGATTATGATCAGAGTAGGAAAGTCGACTGGAATTTGGAAAGTTAGGAACGGCATGGTCAAAAGCATAAGACTTTTTTTCAACGTAGAGTAAGTAGGGCACTCCTGAAAGGCGAAAATGATTATGTTGGTGGTGTATAGCTGCCAACAAGAAAATATCTTTACTGGCGTTAGGAACTTGTGTGAATTGGCTTCCTTAAATATGAATTCGCAAGAATTTTCAGTGTATTGTGACGTGATATCGTAAACAGATAATCAGAGAAGGTGCTCGCTCGTCCGCCCAGTACAGTCGACGTACTTCCGCATTCATATTGTGCAAATGAGGCAAGTCTTGTCGCGATATTTGAGCAATTAACTTGATCGTCAGTGAAACAAAAAGATGTTTCTCCCTATAAAATCATTATGTGTTTTATATTTTAGGGTTCTCTTTACGTAATAGACATGAACATTTGGATTTATGATCCGTGATTTCCGCAATCCGTAGCATGATTCAAGCTGGCCGTGAATTACGCACTGACGTTTATGGTGATGACCCCTGACCCAAGTGTCATCCATACGCTGTGCGCTGTCCGAGCATCGCTTGCTAAATTCATGGAGCTACCAAAGCTCCATGCTAAATTCAAGCGTAAAGCAAATGTATCGAAAGTCTAAAATGCACACATTTCTCAAGTCTGAGAGTAGTTTACTTTATAACTGCTATGAGAATGGATATCTAATTCGTTTGAAAAACTGGTATGCTGAAGCAGGTTTCGTGCCGTTGTCTATAGCGCTATATGTACAGTACAGCATTGATAGCGATTACAGGTTTGTAACTATTAAATAAGCTGCATCGCATACGCCTAACCTTTGACAAGTATAACTACCCTTTAAAGTTACAGCTAAGGGAGCATTTCACTCAACAGAGACAGTGCTGAGGACTAGTATTATTTGACACTTAAAAAGGAGGATTCGTACTCAAGACTGTTATGATTTTGTTCAGCTACCCACTCTTCTTACTGCAAAAATTGTAATCTTATAAAAGAGAAAGTAGTTTCAACTTTTACAACGATGTTTAGCATTTGTTTTCTGAGTGACAACTCCATACTTTCTTATTGCAAGCATAGACTCTCGAGAAAAACGGGACAGACAACTGTTGAGGTTTCTTTGTGCGATCTATCTTGGAATACATTAAAGTTTATTTGCCAAACGGTCCCCGACAACAATACTTCGTACTTAACACTGAATCTCATTAACGATCAAACTGACGTTCTGAATATGTACACTTTGCTCTTGCATGGCACGTTCCGAGTAATGACACAGAGAATTTTGAGGGTTTTTTGATACTAGTCATGGTGAATGTTCTGGTAACGATGAAGATAACATTTTGGATTCAAGCCGAAGCCAACGGGAAAAATCCAGACGATAAAAACAGTGTACATTTAGCCATAGACGCTACAGAAAACTCTTGCTAGATATCGACAATATAAGTTTACATTCCCTACCATAAAAATCTCCGATAACAACAAACATTTACAAGTTAGACAGGTTTACACTTCCCCAGTCCTGCAAAACGAAAATCTGACCTTCATTTCATCTGTCACGCAACATTTGACGAAAATCAGGGAACACAAAAAATGACTACTCCATCGGAGCTGAAATACACGACCTCTAACATTTTGGTGTAGTTTTAGCCTAAAGAAAAACCAAATTTCGGATAAGTTACACATGTTTACATCTGCAAAGTACTAGAAAATACATTTGTAACACTGACTTTCGCTGTCAGGAGAAACTTCGCGATAAATTGGGACTATCCATCGGTTGATGGAGTCAGAAGCGGTAAGGTAGGCATGCATTTACACAAAGCTGAACGCTGTCCTCGTAAATTTGGCCGTTCACAGTTTTCAAACAACAACATTTCAGTAGTTAACATACATACTTTACCAAATCATGGAGCACTCCTCGCACAGAAAATATTCCGACGGTTAAAAAAACTGCAAAAACGAGGGAAAATTCGGAGATACACGGACGATTGCGGAATGTAAACAACTCTGTGATGTCAACTGCTGTTAAGTCTGGAACTGCAGCGGTATGTGTTTCTGATTTCTATTCGAAACTTTGTCACTTTACAGCAACATACTGACTCCCTGCAGACTTCTAATAGCATAGAATCTCGCTACCAATATGTAAAAAGTACTTTAAAACCATTTTGACGAATTCTTCTCAAAATAGTTGTAACACTTTTCTTTCTAAAAATGGACTTGCGGGTAATCCGAAATAATTTGTAATCCGAAAACATTATTACCGTATACCCGCATACACGTGTCTATAAACCGGACGTTGTGCAGTCGATCGGGTCCAGTTTCATTCCGTCCCCGTCCCCGTCACCTCTTAATTATTCCAAGTAGGATCGCACGCTGCTAATCCCATAGACCCTTTGTTCTCTATTCCAGTTGCCTGTCCCGTTTTTCTCGAGGGTCTATGTTGCAAGTAACTTTTGCAGTTTAATATTTGGAATTTTCAGGTTTTTAAGAACACCCTTTTGTTATACCCAACATTTTGAAATTCATTGTGTACAGATCATCAAAACAACCAGTACGCCAAGAAAAATGAAACGTTTCTTTCTTATCCTAGACATATTTCAAAAATTATGTGGTAACGCGGGTTTCTTTTTTTATTCTTCAATCAACAACGCGGGAAAAATGACAACATCATACGAATGCACGAAGAGATAAATGTACAGCAGTGTTGCTTTATTATTTTTGTACAGCAACAGCAACAGTTCAGCGGTTTGACTTGAAGTGCAGCATTTGCACAGTTTTCACAGAGTAATATAAGAGTGAAATACGTGTACAGTTCTGAATGGAATGTTAGTGGCAATTATTTCGTTTACGGTTCTGTTTTATACAAGCATTATCGTGATGTATTTTTTGCAGTTTGTTTCATTTATTTCCTCATGAGCAGAAAATAGGTGGACGCAGCAGATCTGAATTGACATGCGCGAGGATGAGAAAAAAAACTGTATTTTTCTTGTCATCACATCAGTCTGTATGGCTTACAAGTGACCACACAATGAGTGGAAATTTCTCATTTGTCTATGACACACACTTTTCAAAGTCATGTAAATGGGAAATGGGGAAAACGATCTTTGACACGAAATTTTCATGTATAACAACTAGTTTAAGGATTTATCAACACATTGGACACATGGTAAATTTACAGAATGAGCTATGATGGTATATATCACTTTGACTTAAAATGCTGGTTCGCCTAGACATATCAGAAAAATGATGTGGTAAAGCAGGAATTTCTTACTGTAATTTTTTTTATTCTCCAATCAACAACGCGGAGTTAAACATGACAACATCATAGGAATGCACGCAGAGATAGATGCACAGCAGTGTTGCTAAGCAGCTATAAAGCCGCACTTTTCAATCCCAGGTTCTCGCATTAGTGGAGTTCTCCTCCCAGTCAAACACATGGCCAGTATGATGTTTGATTTCTATAACATTAATTACACAAGCTGATCTCAACCTTTTGTCCCATTTTGCTAATCCTGCAAACAGAGTTTATGCAAGCTTTTGATTGACGGTTGGTTCAAATCACCAACGGTCTCATTGATTCCCCACAACAAACGCTCGAATTTCCTAAAAAATTGTTTTCCAGTCGCGTTAGACTTTGAATGTAACCTCAGGGTTCGATCGGCAGCAACTTCACGCTGACCGCTTGGCAGTCTGTCTGTGTGTTTGCGGCCGGGGAAAACTAAAAAATGACATTTTCTGGAGCGTTTGCCCGCGTGTTGCCTGTTTGGTGTCCACTTGCACAATGAACGCCGCCATAGCTTGGCTTCCTTTTAAAGGGAGGCTCCGCCTTTAATTATTTGTGTATAACAACAGTTCTTCGGTTTGACTTAAGCGCAGCATTTGCACAGTTTTGACAGCGTAATATAAGAGTTACATATGTGTACAGTTCTGAATGGAATATAAGAGTAAATTATTTTTTTACGCTTCTGTTTTATACATTTACTATTGCGGATTTTTTTTGTGTTTATTTATTTTTATTATTTCCCCATGAGCAGAAAAAAGGTTGACGCGGCGGATCTGAATTGACGCGCGCGAGGATGAGAAAAAAACTTATTTTTCTTGTCATCATATCAGTCTGTATGGCTGACAAGTGACCACACAATCAGTGAAAATTTATTGTAATGCTATTTCCCGTTTGTCTATAATACACTTTTCAAAATCATGTAAATGGGAAATGAGAAAAATGATCTTTGACAGGAAATTTTCACTTATAACAACTAGGCCAAGGATTTGTCAACACATAGGACACATGGTAAATTTCCAGAATGAGCTATGATGGTATACATCAAATTGACTTAAAATGCTTGTTCGCCACTCTCTCTCAAGTATACTTTTCAAAATCATTTTAAATGAGAATTGAGATGCGTGAGCTTTTAAATGTATTTTCACATGTGTTAACAACTAGTCTAAAGATTTCTCTACACACGAGACACATGGAAGCTCAAAATTTGCACATAGTATCATCAGTACAAGTACTTTCAACCATGGCAACCGCTTGGGCCCAGCCAACGCTGCTTGCAGCTTTAATTAGGGGCAAGGCTTGGGCCCCTATTGGTTTTACTGGAGTTCAATATTCTTCTTCATCTTTAAAAATCATCTCCTCCAGAACCAACGCACGTACCGATTGAACTGAAATTTTACATGTATTATCTTAAGTATGATATCTTTCAAGGTTGCGAAAGACATTTTGATTGGTCACATGGTTTTGCTGCCATCTTGGATTTTGTGAAAATCGCATTTAATCTTTAAAAATCTTCTTTTCAAGAACCAACACACCGATTGAACTGAAATTTTATTCGTATCATCTTAAGTATGATCTATTTCAAGTTTGCGAAAGATATTTTGATCGATCACATGGTTTGGCCGCCATCTTGGATTTTGTGAAAATTGCTATTTAAACTTTAAAAATCTTCTTCTCCAGAACCAACACACCGAATAAAATGACATTTTACTCATATCTTCCTAGGTGTGAGTGCTTTCAAGTTTCTGATAGGCGATCGGATCAGTGAAGAAGTTTAGCTGCCATATTAGAATTAGCGTAAAACATGCAATTACGAGTGACACGTACAGTAACTATGAGATTATGTTTAAAATCCTTCTTTTCCAAGCTCAGATTTTGCACTTAATATCACCAGTGCAAGAACTTAAAACCATGTTAACCGCTTGGGCCCCGCCAACGCTGCTTGTAGCTTTAATTAGGGGCCCAAGCCGACCAGCTGGGCCCCTATTGTTATTGCTCGAGTTCTACTATTTCCTCTTCCTCCTCCTCTTCTTCTTCTTCTTCTTCTGCCGTTTCTTTGTCGACCTAGATCTCTTAAACAGCTGAACCAAAACTTCTCAAACTTGCAGGGCTTATAGGTGTTAATTAGTACTGGTGCACCTTACTCTTGAAATTTTCATTGGTTACGTGACCTGGCGGCCATATTTGATTTTCCAAAAACCTAAAAATAGCTTCTCCTGATGATCTAGGGGTCTGGTGAATTTGAATTTTTTCATAGAGCAAGCATGACCTAACATCTTTAGAATTTGCTAAAAAAATTGCACGCCGTCACGTGACTTTTGCTTTCATATTGGATTTTCAAAAAAAATACCAATGTAACCTTTAAAAATTTTCTTCTCCAGAACCAACAAACCGATTGAGCTGAGATTTACTTATGTCATCCTTTTAGTGATCTCTTTGAAGTGTGCAAAGGACGTTTGGATCGGTCACATGATTTGGCCTCCATATTGGATTTTTGAAAATACCAATTTAATCTTTAAAAATCTCCTTCTCAAGAACTAAAACACCGATTGAGCTGACATTTTACTCATGTTATCCTTAGAGTGATCTCTTACAAGTTTGCAAGACACATTTGGATCGGTCACGTGATTTGGTCGCCTTATCGGATTTTCGAAAAATACCAATTTAATCTTCAAAAATCTTCATCTCCAGAACCAATACACCGATTGAGCTGAAATTTTACACATATCATCCTTAGAGTGATTTCTTTCAAGTTTGCAAACAACATTCGGATTGTGCTATCCTGTGTCTATATTCCACCTCGTGCGGATGTACGTATAGCAGCTGATGCCATAGCCAATCACACCCAGAATATGCTGTCTCACTATCCTGACGATCCGATGTTTATATTAGGTGATTTTAATAGCTGCAGATTAGAAGACATTTTGCCATCCTTCCATCAATATGTTGATGTTGCGACAAGGAAAGAAAAGACTATCGATCATTGCTATGGGAATATTACCAACGCGTACACTGCCCGTTTGCGCGCACCTCTGGGTCGTGCCGACCACAACGTGATCCAGCTCATTCAAACTTATCCACAGGTGCTCAAAAGAATGAAACCAAATAAAATCCAGGTTCGTCATTGGTCGGAAGACTCCATCGCACAGCTGCAGGGCTGCTTTGCCAGTACTAACTGGGATGTTTTCACACCAGAGTCAGGAGATCTGAATGATCATGCATCTGTTGTCACTGATTATATCAATTTTTGTACAGATTCCATAGTGTCTACAAAGTCTGTTTTAGTCTATCCAAATTCAAAACCATGGGTTACTTCAAATATCAAATTCTTACTTAAACAGAAACAATCAGCATTCCGATCAAGAGATAGTCAACAAATTCTAAGGGCAAATAGATTACTACGTGCAGAAATCAAGGAAGCAAAACATAAATTCAGGAAGAAAGTTGAAAGTGAGTTTAGTAACATGAATTCAAGGAAAGCTTTTCAGTATTTGAAAAAGATATCCGGTCAAAGCGTCGTACAATCAACATCATCTTTATCTGATCCACAATCATTGGCTTCAGATCTTAATATGTTTTACACCAGGTTTGACAAAAAAGACTTTTCTGCAGAATGTAACAGAAGGCTGACCTCCTGTCCACTTCCACTTCAAAATGACATAGTCATTACTGCTTGTGATGTACGGCGCCAGCTGAAAGGTACGAAACCGCGCAAAGCCGCAGGCCCAGACAGTGTTACTGGTCGGGTGCTGAGGGCGTGCGCTGATGATCTTGGTCCTGTGTTTCAAAATTTATTTCAGCGTTCCATTGACACTGGCACTATCCCTAAAATTTGGAAAACGTCGACAATCGTACCCGTTCCCAAAATTTCATCACCTTCTGAATTAAATCACTATAGACCAGTAGCCCTCACATCTCTCATTATGAAATGTTTTGAAAGGTTGATCCTGTCAAATCTCCTCCCCCACGTTCAATCAAAACTAGACCCAAATCAGTTTGCATATCAACGTAAAAGAGGTACAGATGACGCAGTCGCTTGCCTTCTCCATAGATTGTTAGAACATCTTGATAAAGCTGGTAACTATGCCAAGATTCTATTCATTGATTTCAGTTCTGCTTTTAACACTATTCAGCGACATATTATGATAGATAAATTAATGAAGTTCAATGTTCCATCTTCAATTATTCATTGGGTTTATAATTTCTTAACTGACAGACCACAGTGTGTAAGGGTTGGACAGTCCAAATCCACGATGATTTCTACAAACACTGGTGCCCCACAAGGATGTGTTTTAAGTCCGTTCTTGTTTATTTTGTATACAAATGATTGCCAAAGTAGTTCTCCAACTAGCCCATTTTTCAAATTTTCAGATGATGCAGCTGTACTTGCTCTCTTTAGTGACTTAAACTCGAAAATTGATTACATAAATTCTGTTAAATATTTTTCTGATTGGTGTAGCTCGAATTTCCTAGAGCTAAATGTATCAAAGACGAAAGAGCTTACAATCGACTTTCGTCAGGTTCCTGACCAAAATGACCCGATTTGTATTGATGGAGAACCTGTTGAACAAGCGACCTTTTTCAAGTACCTTGGCGTAATTCTCGACAGTAAACTTTCATTTAGTCATCATACAACAGCCCTTCTAAAGAAATGTCAGCAGAGGTTGCACGTGCTTAGGAGGCTGCGTTCCTTTGATGTGGATTCACATCTGTTACTCTTACTATATCGGAGTATTATTGAACCACTTCTGACTTATTGCAATATCTGCTACTTTTCGTTGCTCTCTACCGTAAATCGCAATAAGTTGTTAAAAATCTCGCAAACTGCTGCTAAGATAATTGGTAGACCCACTCCGTCCCTTTCAGTGCTAACGGATAGTGCAATACTGCGCAAAGCACGATCAATCACTGCTGACGTAAACCATCCTTTGTATTCCTCTTTTGAATTATTGCCTTCAGGAAGGAGATTTCGCTGCTTGAAGTGTAACAAATTAAGGTACAGAAAGAGCTTTGTCCCAACAGCCATTAAGAGACTCAATCTATGAAGTGTATTTTTTTTCCCGTGTGTTTTCTGACTTAGTTTGTGTTTTGTTTTGTTTTTGTTTTTTATGTCTGTCAGGTTGTTATTTTTATCCTCTGAGCTGTAAGGTGATTATCCTTTTTAGGACAATAAAGTAAAATAATAAAAATAATAATAATAATAATAATAATAATATTCGATTTTCGACAAATACCAATTTAATCTTTAAAAATCTCCTTCTCAAGAACTAAAACACCGATTGAACTGAAAATTTACTCATGTCATCCTTAGAGTGATCCTTTCCAAGTTTGCAAAAAGCAATTGGATCGGTCAAGTACTTTGGCTGCCATATTTAATATTGCATTAAAGATATGATTACCAGTGAAACCTACAGTAACTATAAGATGATGTTCGAAATCCTTCTTGAGGTAAAAGATACAAAAGACTTTTCCAAGCTCAAATTTTGCACAAAATATCATCAGTGCAAGAAATTGAAACCATGTGAATCACTTTGGCCCCGCCAACGCAGCTTGCAGCTTTAATTAGGGGCCCAAGCCTAACCTATTTGTTTTACTGGAGTTCAATATTCTTCTTCTTCCTCTTCTTCTTCCGTCACTTTTTTGTCCCTCTTGATCTCAGAAACCAATGAACATAAACTTCCCGATCTTGCAGGGGTTAAAAATATACATGAGTACTAGTGCATATTGTCCTTAGAATTTTGATTGGTCACATGACCTGGCAGCTATATAGGATTTTCTAAAAACTTAAAAATTGGCTTCTCCAGAAAACCAGGGGCCAGTATATTTGAAATTTTTGTACATCAAGTACGAGGTAAGGTCTTTCGAATTTGCTAATAAAATGGAGTGCGGTCACGTGACTTTGGCCGCCAAATTGGATTTTCGAAAAATACCAATTTTATCTTCAAAAATCTTCTTCTCTAGAACTAACAAACCGATTGAGCTGAAATTTTACTCATCCTTAGAGTAATTCTCTTTCAAGTTTGCAAAAGACATTTCGATCAGTCACGTGACTAAGGCAGCAATATTGGATTTTCGAAAAATACCAATTTTATCTTCAAAAATCTTCTTCTCTAGAACTAACACACCGATTGAGCTGAAATTTTACACATGTCATCCTTACAGTGATTCTCTTTCAAGTTTGCAAAAGACATTTCGATCAGTCACGTGACTAAGGCAGCCATATTGGAGTTTCGAAAAATACCAATTTAATCTTCAAAAATCTTCTTCTCTAGAACTAAAACACCAATTGAGCTGAAATTTTACTCATGCCATCCTTAGAGTGATCTCTTTCAAGTTTGTAAAGGACATTTTGATCGGTCACATGATTTTAACGCCATATTGGATTTTCGAAAATACCAATTTAATATTAAAAAATCTTCCAATCCTGTACTTAAACAACGATTGAGCTGAAATTTCACTCACGCCATCCTTTGGCAGATGTCTTTCAAGTTTGTAAAAACATTTCAATCCGTCATGTGATTTTGCCTTCATATTTGATTTTCGAAAAATACCAATTTAATCTTCAAAAATCTTCTTCTCTAGAAGTAACACACCGATTGAGCTGAAATTTTACTCATGTCATCCTTAGAGTGATTCTCTTTCAAGTTTGCAAAAGACATTTCGATCAGTCACGTGACTAAGGCAGCCATATTGGAGTTTCGAAAAATACCAATTTAATCTTCAAAAATCTTCTTCTCTAGAACTAAAACACCGATTGAGCTGAAATTTTACACATGTCATCCTTAGAGTGATCTCTTTCAAGTTTGCAAAAGACATTAGGATCAGTCATGTGATTTGGCCGCCCTATTGGATTTTGCAAACATCACAATTTAATCTTTAAAAATTTTCTACCCCAGAACCAAAACACTGATAGAAATGAAATTTTACTCGTGTTATCCGAAGTGTGATCTCTTCCAAATTTGCAAAAAGCAGGTCGATCTGTGAAGTAATTTGGCCGCCATATTTGATTTTGCATAAAAGATATGATAGCCAATGAAACCTAGAGTAACTATTAGATGATGTTCCAAATCCTTCTTTAGGTAAAAGATACAAAAGACTTTTCAAAGCTCAAATTTGTCATCAGTGCAAGAATTTAAAACCATGATAACCCAAGCCGACCGGCTTGGACCCTATTATTATTACTCGATCATAACTATTAAGGGGCCGAGCGCCCTCATGGGCGAGGCCCCTATTGTTATTGATAGAGTTCTACTATGGTCTTCTTCTTCTGCCGTTTCTTTGTCGACCTAGATCTCTTAAACGGCTGAACGAAAACTTCCAAAACTTGCAGAGCTCATAGGTGAGACGGCTAGTTTTCAATCGGGTTCGAACCCACAACATACGGCATCAGTCGCCTAGCGGAGAGGTCACAGAGAGAACCGCTCGGCTAAATCTCTACTCCCAAAAAAGAGTGGTTCAATAGCCGGCTAAGTTGTTACATTTTTCTGACTGAGACCGCTCCACACGTTGTAGAGTTCGTGAAGCACTCACGCACGCATGCTCACTATCATACATCGCACACACAAACTTTATCTAAGCGAAGAAACGAATTCATCGCTTTAACTGGCAAACGATAACCTCGGGGACAATTCTGTCCACCAGCAGAGTTACCAACCCAGGGTAGAAAAGACGGCTAGTCAATTAGTACTGGTGCACCTGACCCTTGAAATTTTCTTTGGTCATATGACCTGGCTACCATTTTCAATTAAAATTATTGTATTCAATCCAATTTGCATTAAATTTGACCGATCAAAAATCTTTTCGCACAATTTTATAGGCAATACTACCAAGATGCTACAGACCAAATTTCAAGGAAATTTGCTTCGCAGTATTTGAGACGAAGATTTTTTAAGTATGATTTTCCTGATTTTTCAATCTTTGACCTCCCCTATACCTCTGCAGCTAAGCTATACCAATGGCTTATTCTGGCCTATGTAAGAGTCTAAGCGGGTTAGTGCCACCTGAACAATGACCAAACGGTGGACCAACCTGCACATCATAATTTTGAGGATGAACTTGACCTATGACCGTAGCATGTTTCTATACCTAATTGATTATGCACATATCTAATTTAGGCCTTCAAACTAGAGCTTCAGTTCTGATTTTTGGTAAACCGGGATAAGTATCAGTGTTATCATAGATATCCCTATATACCAAAAATCAGACCTCTAGCTCTATTGGCTTGCCCAGGATTAAATATATGCATATATTTTTAACAAAATGTCACATGACAAGCACATTTTATACCTCATTAATTATGCACATATCTAATTCCGGGCAAGCTAGGAGAGCTAAAGGTCTGGTTTTTGGTATAGAGGGATATCTATGAGAAACAATGTTTTTCTCTAAATGTCACATGACCTAGATGACCTCTGATCTCAAATATTCATATTTGTTAACCATTCAGCAACCACAAGTGCTACACCCTTCATATTTGGTATGATGAGAGACCTTATGACGGCACATCCTTTACCTCATTAATTATGCACATATCTAATTTAAGGCAAGCCAACAGAGCAAGAGGTTTAATTTTTGATATATTGGGATAACTATGGCATACAATTTTTTGAACTTATGTCACATGACCCCAATGACCTTTGACCCCAATTATACATATTTGTCCATAACTTAGTGACCAAGAGTGCCATACCCTCTATATTTGGTACGATTGGAGACCTTATGATGCCACATCCAGTACTTCATTAATTATGCATATATTTAATTCTGGGCAAGCCAATAGAGCTAGAGGTCTGATTTTTGGTATATAGGGATATCTATGATAAACAATGTTTTCCACAAAATGTAACATGACCTAGATGACCTCCGACCTAAAATATATTGTTTTTCCATAACTCCGTAACAACAAGGGCTACATCCTTCATATTTGGTATGATAGGAGACTCTATGATGCCATATCCCGTACGTCATTAAATATGCACATATCAAATTTTGGCAAGCAAACAGAGCTATAGGTCTGATTTTTGATATATAGTGATAAGTATGAGATACATTTATTTTGGAAATAAGTCATGTGACCTCCATGACCTTTGACATCAAATATACATATTTGTCCATTACCTAGTAACCAAGAGTGCCAGACCCTTTATATTTGGTACGATTGGAGACTTTATGGTGCCAGATCCAATACTTCATTAATTATGCACATATCTAATTCTGGGCAAGCAAATAGAGCTAGAAGTCTAATTTTTGGGATAAAGGGATAAGTATGGAAAAAAAAATTTCACACAATGTCACATGACCTTTATAACCTTTGACCTCAAATATATACATTTAACCGAAAACTGGTAACAATTACTTCGAAAACCTTTATATATGCCATAATTGGAGATCTCAAGGTGACATATTATGTGTCTCATTAACAATGTAAGCTGCTCGGCCCCTACAACGCTGCTTGCAGCTTTAATTAGGGGGCCCAAGCCGACCGGCTGGGACCCTATTGTTATTGCTTGAGTTCTACGACTTCCTCTTCTTTCTCTTCTTCCTCTTCTTCTTCTCCCGGTTCGTTGTCGACCTAGATCTCTTAAACGGCTGAACAAAAACTTCTCAAACTTGCAGAACTAAGAGGTGTCAGTTAGTACTCGTGCACCTGACCCTACAAATTCCGATTGGTCATGTGACCTGGCGGCCATATTGGATTTTCCAATAACATAAAAAAGGCTTATCCAGAATACCTAGGGGTCAAGTCGATTTAATTTTTTTTTTGTATAGCAATCATGGCGAAAAGTATTAAGAATTTACAAATAAAATCGCATGCAGTCACATTACCTTGGTCAGTTGTTGCCCTTTTCACAAAATAAAAAAAACTTCTTGTGAAAGTTTTGCATGACTGTTTTATGTCATGTTAACCCAAACTTTGCTTTGCTACTGTATTCATTTATGTTTGATGTTTGTTGCCATCTTCTGCAGGTTAACAAATAAACATATTCAGTTTCACAGGAAAATATATGTGAATGATAAAAAAATAATAATTATGTTTATGATTGACAACACTGTTTATCATATACCCATGACCGTATCCGTGTCTCTTCTGACGCATCGTGACGTGGAACGTAAAACATCTGTCTGATACGGCACGTTATACGTCATCAATTGTTGTTTATTTCCGATTTTGATGTTATGATGTTCATCTTGCATTTAACGATCAAACCCATCTTTTTCACTTCAATCAAAATTTACCAATATAAACAAAATATATTACTAGTACATATGAATTTAACGTTCCTTTATTTCAGATCTAAAGAGAGTTACAGTAGAAAATTAATAGTTGATGTTTACAATCCTTGTATTTCGCGCTACTTCGTCGTTCCTGTTCACGTCAGCAATGTTTCAGCAAGAGTTATTAAAGTGAATTTAAACTTACAATATTGTCCGTGTAATAATTATCCACCAGAACACCGGGACGGTGATCAGAATAAGTAAATTGACTCCATTCCTTTTCTGAACTGCGGTAAATTGCGCTGAAATAATCCTGTTCAGACTGTGTACACTCGACACGATGCGATAGACTACTTGATCAGCTGTTGTAAACAAACATGTATCAATGCGCTCAGACCAGCGGCAGAATATAAAAACATAGTCCCTTCAAAAGACTGACAAAAACTAATAAAATTTCTTTATTTTTAACCCCTTGACTACCTATGGCGCCGGATATATCCGGCGCCATATTGAATTACCATATACCTTGAGTGCCGGAAATATCCGGCACAGTTAAATAGGCGTGTTTGCTTCGTTTTTGTCCCTAAAAATCCCGTAATTTTGGCGTCGGCATGCAGCGCGACTAAGATTGATGTATTCCGATCTGGCCTGATTGTGATTGTGCCCCCGTACGTCAGAGTACGGCCAAAATCCGGAAGCAAATGTCGTGACCCATGACCTCGACCCTGAAAGGTCAGGCTGATCACAGAAGCATCGCGCTGATTGTTTACAGTTTCCAGAAGTACGGACGATCGCGAAGATGTTTATGGTTTGTTTTTTTAATGAAATGAAATGTTTATTTATTGAAAACAAATGATTTATATGTAAATATGTTCTATTAACAGCAATATTAGTGAATGAAACGAGAGGAAATATAATTTTTTACTATAAGCCAGTGAAATTTTATAGCAGCCATATTATCAATATGACTGGTCATGTGTTTGGTCATGTGATATATTGTTCCCTAAAATGTATTTTTAAATATTGTGAATTATTTTTTGATAAATCATAATCATTTTAGATGCATATTTCTGCAAGGAAGACATAAAGCAGGTGTTTACAAATATAAAATGTGTTGATTTTCAAATACAGAATCATGTCAGATGCTGATGTTTGTGGTTCATTTACTCTGCCTTTTGTGAGAAAAATCTTCAATAGGTACATCTATAAATAAAGTAAAGGGTAGTTATTATTACATATATGTAAAGACAATGCCATTAAAATTGCAACTGTATTCAAATTAGCGTCATTTTATGGATTCAAAACACGTCCTGATGTCTCAAATATTCACATTCTTTGCCAACTCTGGTCACATGAGGTGTCATGTGATCAGTCACGTGACCTGGAAATACAAAACTTATGTATGAAAAAGTGGGAAATTTCATGCTGATTCAGAAAATATATGGTTTATTGGTACTTACTTAATTTTTACTCTAAGCAGTGTTCATGCAATGACCACATCCAAGATTTTATCAATATTTATATAAGGGGCCTGGTATATAGGAATACATTGGCCTTGGTAGTCAAGGGGTTACCTTTTACATAAATATACGGTCATGGGCATATGATAAATCGGTTATCGGTTATATCTTTCTTTCACGAATTGGACAATACGTCCCAACAAAGCGCTGATATCGTGGGATAACCTCATATTATCTTGTATTATATAATATGATATAAAAGTATAAAAGAAGAATTATAAAAAGGATAATACAGAGAATCGCATCAGAGGTATTAATTGACCAGGCTCCCAAATGATACTATGAGGTTATCCCACGATATCAGCGCTTGGTTGGGACGTATTGCCACTCGTGAGGGTGCGCCCCGCATCACACTTGTCTTCGACTCGTGTGATGCGGCACGCACCCTCACTCGTGGCAATACGTCCCAACCAAGCGCTAATAACGTGGGATAACCTCATA
>LD347691.1:68635-81218 GCA_001465055.1 Ptychodera flava
TCTCCACTCGCCGTAGAGTTCGTGAAGCACTCACGCTAGCACACACGCTATCATACATCTCACACAAACTATATCGAAGCGAAGCAATGAATACAACGCTTTACACAGGGCGGAAGATAGCCTCGGGGACAATTCTGTCCACCAGCAGAGCTATCGACCCGGGAAAGAGAAATACGATGGTATCAACCGGGACTCGAACCCACAACGTACGGCACCCAATCAACTAGACTAGACTGGCAAAGAATTTACGGAAGAAGAAGAAAGAAAGAAAGAAGGAAAGAAACAAAGAAAGAAAGAAAAACCCCAATGAAACCTATAGGGGCCCAGCCGCTATGCTGGGCCCCTAATAAAGTAGAACCCTAGCAATACCAATAGGGGCTGCGCCCATGAGGGCACTCGGCCCCTGAATATTGAACTCCTGTGAAAAAATAGGGGCCAAGCCAGTAGGCTTGGGCCCCTAATTATAGCTGCAAGCAGCAATGCCTGGGCCAAAGCAATCTTAAGTTGGAAAAAAAAGGCAAATGTTATCACAGAGGGCAAAATGTAATCTCAGTTAAAGGTCTTTTTTGCAACAAAACTTTTATCGTGTAAAAAATGTAGATAATAGCCCTAGTGGCTGCTAATTAAATTTGAGGTCAAAGGTCATCGAGGTCACTTGACATTTTGTAAAAAATCGTTGCTCCAATAGATATGCCTGTTTACTGAAAATCAGACCTCTAGGTCAATTACCTAGCATATATATGTGCAAAATTAATGAGGCACATAATTTGGTACCATGTTGTCTACCATGCTTCCAATAATCAACTGTATAGCAGTTGTTGCTGCTCTTCTGTTGATAAGTATAAAAGTATATTTGACGCCAAAGGTAATCGAGGTCACGTGACATTCTGTAAAAAAGATTGTATCCCATACTTATCCATTTATATACCAAAAATCAGACCTCAAGCTCTATTGGTTTGCCAAAAATTAGATTTGTTCATAATAAATGAGGTTAAGGATGTGGTGTCTTAAGTTCCACAATCATGCCAAATATGAAGGGTGTAGCACTTGTGGTTACTGATTTATGGACAAATATGTATATTTTAGGTCAAAGGTCATCTAGGACATGTTACATTCTGTCAAAAAAATTGTATCCCATTCATATCCTTATATATAAAAATAAGAGCTCTAGCTCTCTTTGGCCCTCCAAAAATTAGATATGTGCATAATTAATGAGGGACAGGATGTGGCGTCATAAAGTCTCCCATCTTACCAAATATGACTGGTGTAGCACTAGTGGTAACTGAGTAATGAACAAATATGTATATTTGAGGTCAAAGGTCATCGAGGTCATGTGACATTTTGTGAAGAAAATTGTTTCCAATACTTATCCCTATATACCAAAAATTAGACCGCTAGCTCTATTGGCTAGCCTAGAATAAGATATGTGCATAATTAATGGGTAGAGGATCTGGCGTCATAAGGTATCACATCATACCAAATATGAATGGTGTAGCACTTTTGGTTACTGAGTTATGGACAAATATGTATATTTGAGGTCAAAGGTCATCGAGGTCAAGTGATATTTTGTCAAAAAAAATTGTATCCCATACTTATGCCTACATACCAAAAATCAGACCTCTCACTCTGTTTGCTTGCCAAGAATTAGATATGCACATAATTAATGAGGTAGAGGATGTGGCGTCATAAGGTTTCCCATCATACCAAATATGAACGGTGTAGCACTAGTGGTAAGTGGGTAATGAACAAATATGTATATTTGAGGTCAAAAGTCACCGAGGTTGTGTGACATTTTGTGAAAAAATTGTTTTCCATACTTATCCCTATATACCAAAAATCGGACCAGTAGCTCTATTGCCTTGCCCAGAATTAGATATGTGCATAATTAAGGAGTTCAAGGATGTGCTGGACATGTGAAATTTTGTTATAAAACCTCAACACTGATACTTGTCCATATGTACCAAAAATCAGAACTCCAGCTCCTGTTTGAAGGCTTGAATTAGATATGTGCATTATCAATTAGGTATAGAAACATGCTAGGGTCATAGGTCAAGTTCATCCTCAAAATTTTGATGTGCAGTTTGGTCCCCTGTTTGTTATTGTTCAGTAGTCACTGGCCCCTTTGAACTCTTACGTAGGCAAGAATAAGAAATTGGCTTAGCTTAGCTGCAGAGGTAAAGGAAAGGTCAAAGGCCATTGAAAAATCAGAAAAATAATACTTTAATCTTCTACTCGGCATGGTGAAAATTCTTGAAATTTGGTGTGTAGCATCTAGGTACTATGATCTAAAAAGTTTCTATTCAGATTTTCGAGTTTACAATTTTTATGCAAATTATGTGAAATTAAATTTATTAATAATTAATAACAGTCAGGTCATGTGACCAATCAAAATATGAAGGGTCAGGTGCACCAGTACTCAGTATGCCTAATAAGCCCAGCAAGTTTGAAAAGGCTGCGCGCAACGGTTTTTGAGATCTAGCTTTACAAGAATTTACGGAAGAAGAAGAAGAAGAAGTGATCCTGAGTAAATACAATAGGGGACAAGCCTCATAGGGCTTTGTCCCCTAAATATAGTAGAAGTCTAGCAATACCAATAGGGGCTTCGCCCATGAGGGCGCTCGGCCCCTAAGAAGAGGAAAACAGTAGAACTCGAGCAATAACAATAGGGTCCCAGCCGGTCAGCTTGGGCCCCTAAAGAAGTAGAACTTGAACAATAACAACAGAGTCCCAGCTGGTCGGCTTGGGCCCCTAAAGAGGAAGTAAGTAGAGCTCGAGCAATAACAATAGTTCTTTTACTGGTTCCATGATGCAGTGCGCGCCAGGGTATACAAAGCGTACGTTTCCCATAGAACTTTTTAGCCGTAGGGTACACGCAGGGTACGTTACTCATAGAACTCTATGGCAGATTACACCCTGAACTATATTTTCATCGCTGATGGTTAGATTATAAACGGGGCATTATTTGGTATTGCAAATTTGTGTCATTCTTCTATAACGATCCATTGTACTGACGACTTTTGCCTCCAACTTTCTAAAAGTTCAGAATAAAGTCACTTAAGTGTCTTTGGAGCTTGCGCTCACGGGAACATCGTCTACTGTCCTTGGCATCACTGGAAGCGTCAGCACTGGGACTGTCGACTGGATGTGGCCATGGAACATTGTCGACACAGGTTGGCTCTGATGAGGAAGGAGGTGGGTCTCCGACAGGCTGACTCTGAGAATGGGAAGTTTCATGCAGATCTGGAGGTCTACCCTGCAAAGGGAGAACTTGTGGGATGCAGGGAGGCTCAGGAGGACTCTAGGCTGGACGTGGTGGGGTTTCCTCGTCCGACAAGAAATCTTCCCTTGTGTCATGTCTAAGATGAGGAGGAGAACCTGTAGCCTGTGGTGCTTTATAACATTCACATTCTTTAACATGGTACGATGTCCGACGAAGCTGGTCACCACGGAAGTTTCGGATATTACACCATTGGCCGTCAACGCTGGTAATTATGTAATGGTCACGGGCTGATGACTTCTTGTGGTCTGCGTGTAAGTAAACAAGATCACCAACTCGTAGAGGGGAGGAGTAACAGTCTTACCTCTCGGAGCTTTGGACTGTTCACTGGCACAGTGGTTAGCCAGGCGCTGAGCATGCTGTGCAATAATAAGACTGTGATCGTTTATCTGTAGCTGGGCACTGGTGAACTGGTCTCTTCCCTTACAGAAAACCTAAGTCCACAGTAGACGAGAGTAGATCTATGAATGGTCTGCAATAGACTTTATGTAGATCTACATCAGGGTTGTGTAGATGAACAGCCACAGCAGTTTGTGTACATGAAGCTTTTCTACACATATTGTCCACACCAGACATGACTATGTCTACATTTTGCACTAACTTTGTCTATGCTTGATCTACACTGATCTAACATCCAATCTAAGGGAGTTTCATCTACAAAGTTCACTCAGGCAAACAAAGACTCATCTACTTCTACTTCAAAAGCACCATCTTGTCTATATTTTATCTACAGCACTGTTTCTTGCTGTGTCCAACAATCAAATCCCCTTCAAATTCTATGATTAGCAAACTGCAGGCTCGATGGCAGAGGGCATCAATAAAAGACAAGACATTTTACTCCACTTTTGAATACATACTGTACAATAAAAGAGAGAATAATTAGTGAATGAATTTTCTTTTCTTTCTGAGGCACTCCTGTTTAAACCAAGATCTAATTCGTAAGTTTTTTTTGGAGTTATATGACTAATTACAAAACTTCGTAAAATATGCAAGTGAGTGATTTGTTAACTGATAACTTTATTTTCTCGGCTTGATATCCAACAAACAATCAAACGAACCTGTTTGATATCCCAGCTGCTTTTAATTGTAAAAAATAAAATCAAAACCATCCTCGTATAAAACGTTCTGAGTATCATTAAGTCACTTCTGAATCATGTGAAAATCAGCAGCCACTGCCCTATCTCTCTGTCAACTTACAAATTATTGTATTGACATTGTTATCATTTCCAACGTAACAGATAAGACTACAGTGTTATTTTGCCAATGGCATTTCAGTACATGCATAACACGAGTCAGCTTAAAAATTACCAGTACTGCTTTAAGTAATTTCTTCACCTGGGCGACGTATATCCTGGCATTTTCATGGAGAATTCGCGCATGGACTGATCTCCTCACCACCTCTCAGCCTCCACCTCTCGCTCTTTTTGAGCAAGTGACCTTGTAAGTTTTAACTAGCTTCGATTTCTGGGTCAACTGTAAGAGTTGACCTTGTGCGCATGGGCAATCGAAAGGCGCTATGTTTTCAAAGGTTCAGCATATCAATGCATATCGGGGAGAGAAGCCAGCCTACTCACCATTCGTACTTCAACAAAACTTATTTTTCAAGCACATTTTCGTCATCTGTACACCTTGGAAACAATGTGACATCAATTCTGATATGCATAGAAAGTGTTCTGATCGACAATTACATTGGGTTGAGAGATAGGTTGGCATCGATAACTTGATGGTGGCAGTGCCTCTGCACTGCCAGTATACAGCTGTACTGGTACTGTGGTAATAGTAATGCAACTGAGGTAGGCCCATGAGGTAGGCATTGGTTTGTTGTGTTAATCATGTACGTACAGTTGAGAAAGATGTTCTTCTCTCTATTTCGACCTGAATACCACTCATGATCGGTCAATGAATGATTGATTTTTGCGGTGTGAGATATCTCATGTTATGCGAAGGTCCATTGATAGCATGGTCCTTCGTGAAGTTGCCACCAAATTATATCAAGAGGATGTTGTTGTGATATGCAATATTGTGATACTCATCATGAACTGCAGCCCTAACCTGTGCTACACCATGACCATTGGTCAATTTTTAAAGTTTAAAAATTGATTGACATGTTAACATACTTGCATTTTCATTTTCAACACCTTTGCAAGATCTCCATGCATCATTAATTTCTTGTTCTTTGTCTACGCTACATCTTATATGTAATTTATTCCATCTACATCTTGTTTGCCTTTCATCTACCTTTTATCTACTCTCTAAACTATGACCTGATGATTAATATGCACAAAGGTAGACAAAGCAATAGATCTACCATACATCTTGTCTACATTTCATCTAACTGAGATCTAGACTTTTCTCTACATTCAAACGCTTTTTTGGCAGGTATCGCAAGCTGGTAGATAAATACAATATCTCTCTTCGACAAATGATTGCTGATGGCATCGGTGACATTGGGCCTTAGTTAGTGACACCTTTCTGACTTACAGATTAATATATGGCGGGTGCCACATGTGGGGCAGGATGTGCTTTCTATTTTCGAAACACCTGACATCACTTTTTGGTCTTCTGGCCAGAGGTCCATATATCTTTCTTTCATGAATATGACTTTGTTTGTGTACTGTCTATTTACTGTCTGTTCTGTGCTGTTTTTTGTCTATGTTTACAACTATTGTCTTACGAATTCGGACCTAATGTCATTGGATTATGGATTGGTATGATTGTGATTATTTTTCGTCAAATTTTTCATCCACATTTTGTCTACATTTCATCTACTCTCTGAACTATGACCTCATTAGTATGCACAAAAGTAGATGAAGCAGTTCATCTACTACCCAATTAAAATAAGGTCTACTGTTGATCTAATGTGGAGTAGATGTAGATCTCAATTTTCCGTTAGGGTTTGCAACCACATTTAACGGATAGAGAGGCCACTGGACCGGATGCGGGAATCACATGAGCAACAGCTATTGCGAGTGACAGTGGTGTGATAGTCGCGCACAGTGGATCTTGGCAGAGTAGTTCATCTTCCACTTCTTGAATGGCTCTGTCAACAACTTGGTTTTTATTACAATTCATGATGCGGCCTATCTCAACTGAAAGTCTGTGCTGTTTGACTAGATCATCGTTACGGAGAGCAGTGAATCCTGGGGCAGGGTCGATGCGGATGACGGCAGGGGGACCATCTAGTGGTCGCATCTCAATACACAGTCGTACAAGAGCATCACAGAGTGTATTTTGGCATTCATCCTACACAAGGCACGCCGTGGTGAAAGAGGTGACACATTCACGAAGAACGAGGACAAGTTAGCACTCTCTTTTGATAACGTTGGCGGCGAAGGAAATACCAACAACCTCAGGTGTATCCATGGTAGACTGCTCAGCAAGTGATTGTGGAGCCTTGCGCAGGGAGGCGCACTGGTGACATGATGAGCGTACCTGTTGAATGGATTTTTCTAAGTCAAGCGCATAGAAGTAGCGACGTATGATCTGTTTCACCTGATAACAAGATGGGTGGCTTAATCTGATGTGCATAGCTGTCAGGAAACCATTCAGAACCTGGCGCGGGATTACAATGCATTCACGGGAAGGTAATAATAATAATGGTTTATTTCCTTTTCGAAAATGTGTGAAAAAGCACACTCACAAAGACAGTTACATGGAGAAAGTGTTGATAAGTGTAGGAAAAACGAGAGTGAAAAATAGTTGTCTTGCAACTAATCGGGTCACTCCCGAATACCTGGTAATTTGACACATTCACAGTATGGGCTGAAATTTATCAATGAATTACATGGAAAATGCGGATAAAAAATTTGCAGCAGTAACTATGGAGGCGCGAAAGCTCTCAGGAAGACAAAAAAGATACACAGCATAAACTTGATAAAAGAAAACCGTTTCCAAGTTTCAAATTCACACAAAGGGAATTTATGGAAAAATAAAAACCAAGGATTAATGTACATCAATGACCAGTGAGACTATTCTGAAGATAATTTTTGTATTCCACTTTAAAGCGATATCTATTGTGTATTTCTCTTATTTAAATGGGTATAGCATTCCAGACTTTCGTTGCAGCATATTTTACAGTAAATTCACCTGTCTTATGTCTAATTTTTGGTATGGCTAGATCGTTACGAACACTTTGTCTTGTACTATATCTATGTTGAATTGGGACAAAAAAGTCTTTAAAAGTATCTGGTAGTCTGTGGTTTAAAACATCATGTACAAAAATTTGCAAGCTGTAGTTTAAGGTACAAATGGGTCAGAGCGTTTAACAACTAGTAATACATCTTTCACAATGGTCACAGTGTTTAAATAGTGCTTGATATCCTTGATGTCAGTCATCTGTTTGGATAGGCGAGTTCCCTGGCTCAAGTGTGCATGCGTTCTCTGTAGATCGGAGCACTCGGATAGTAAGTCGTGCCATGCAATCCTATTCATGAAAGGAAGCCGAGCATTACCTGAGCAACATCCTGGATTGACAGGGATCTGACGGTGCTGTCCTCAATACGTTCAACAAAGGATCAAACCTGACAGGATGGAGTGGAGCATGGTTGTGCGTTGCGACTGGCAAAGTCCGAAGGAATATTCTCAGTGCCCGACACTTGGTATCGGCTCACAGCCTATAAGAATGTTATCACTCGCAGACTGGCAGAAAACTCTCCACGGCACAACTTCTCATAGGCTTGCACGCAGAGCTTGCTGTCTGTAAGGACGCAAGGCTTGTGGTGAGACTGGATAGTGTATGGCTGAAGTACTTCACAAAGACAGCAATACAGAGGGCTTCGACTTCACATGGAAGCCATGTTGCCTGCCGCCCTCGCATTTGGCGCTGAAGAAACCTGCAAGGTGTAGCTTGTTGTGACGGGAAATAAACAGAGTAGAACCAATACAATGGCTTTTGACGGCTGCCTCAGTAATGATCCATAGTTGGTCAGAAGGTCTGGGAAGTGTTATTGCCTGATTGGTTGACAACGCTGATTGCGCTGTCATAGAGGGTATCAGTCAATACAATGTTGTCAGTTGACTGCAGGCCGCCAGTTGTGTTTTCAAGTGGGGTGAGGAGTGAGGCACATCCCGTTATAACCCTTGCTAACACTTTATAGGCACCAATAAATGAGCACAGACCGCGGACTGACTCAGAGGTTGGCAAGACAATAGAGTTGCAATGCTATGGCGGCTCGCTGAGAGAGTGCCTGTCACTGCCAATTATTCAACCGAGTAGTGTCGCAGTAGCGGGACATATGGTGGTCTTGGCATCTGAAAGGCATAGGTTGTTCAGGTGTAAGGCCTGTAATACACGCTTCCAGTTGACTAAATGCTCTTCAATGGAATAGTGCCACAGTAGAGGTCATCTATTATCTTGGCTACGATGCCCTAGGCGGGAAGGTCACCTTAAACTCGGCACATTAGCTCTTCCAGGGCTGTTTCGGAGCCAGGCATCCCCATGGCGGACCGTGTATACACTCGAAACAGCAAAATGGGGTGGCTACACCACAATACTGAAGAGATCACGGGAAAGGAGGATCTGGTAGAATGCCTTGGTGAGGTCGGTGGCAATGATGTACTCCCATTGGGCTATCTGGTTCAGTGTACTGTCCACTCTAGGTAGCAATGATGGTTGTGGCTTTCAATAACGCCCTACATCAGCAAAGGCAGTGACAAGTCTTGAACCACCACTGAGTTTCTTGACTAAGAACGACGGGTTGATATATTCAACATTGACCTGGATATCCTCCGGGCGAGCAAAAACACCCATTTCCTCTAGTTCATCGAATTTTTGTTGCAACTTGACAAGCTTTTTGTTAGAGTATTGAGGAAGACGGCCCTTGCACTGTGGTGGCTGGACTGGACCCATGTTGACGACTGCCTGGAATGAACCAGATGCGCCGTTATAACCTTTGATACATTTTTGAAAACGTCATCAAAGTCAGGTGTATCTTGCAAAACTCAGCTAGCTGGATGTGAGAGAGTTGATTATATGAGTCTAACCTGATGGAGGCCGAGTGGATAACATCTTTGTGTGTGGTCCTTGGTTGGGTAAGTGGACTGGACTGGACCCATGTTGACGACTGCCTGGAATGAACCAGATGCGCCGTTATAACCTTTGATACATTTTTGAAAACGTCATCAAAGTCAGGTGTATCTTGCAAAACTCAGCTAGCTGGATGTGAGAGAGTTGATTATATGAGTCTAACCTGATGGAGGCCGAGTGGATAACATCTTTGTGTGTGGTCCTTGGTTGGGTAGTTGGACTAGTCACATAATAGTCAGCTGTGGCTGGGATGAACAACGGGCGGATAGTGCACAAGTGTTTACTGTGCTTAAGTGTCTGAGGAGTACTGGACAAATTCGGTATACGAATTTTCCCGGACAGACTTTGGTATACGTCATGCAATGGCCATACTTCCTGTGCACTTTGAGTCTGTGGGCTTCTATGAGGCTCAAGAGTAAAGGTTTCATCAGATCGGTGAAAATCGCCAGCAGTGTCCATTTCAATGAAGTCCCCTGCCCAGATAGTAGTGGGGTGGGCAGGAGCTCGTAAGATACAGGCACGATGAATGGTATTGTATGTAGTCTGAGGATTAGAGCCATATGTGTAAATCCATCGCCAAGAGTAACTTGTCGTCTTGCAGGATGAATACTGATGTCGTTAGCTTCCATAAACAACATACCTGCTAAAATGTCCACACCAAGGTTTTCGACAACAAGACTTTCGAACGTAAATTTGACACCATCGCAGGTTAGAAGAAACTTTGTCTCTGCGGTGACATTTAGGGGTGATGAACCGTCAGCTTAGTGGGCAGACTGGGAACTTGCTTTGGTTTGTACACCCAGTCGTCTGTGAGCAGCTAGGCATATCATATCACCTGTAACACCACTATCAATGGATAGTCGGGCTGTCTGATGGCCGTAGAATACGTCAAGATAAGAAGATTGATGGACCTGGACCCTCATGGCAGTCAGGATGTCGTCGGATTTGGCTATGTCATCGTCCACTTCGTCAAAGACATCGGGTTGACAGTCAAACTCAGTATTGTCATCTATGATATTGACAATCTGCCTCGCCTTGGCCATATATTTATGGTCTTTGGCTGGTAAGAAGTTGCACTCGCTTAGAAAGTGGACATGGGGACGGCCTGCTTGTTTACACAGAGGACAGGAGTGGAATGGTCACTGATCTCTGGAGCGTGCTCTTGGTTTTGCACGTCTATTGTGGCTGGCATCTTGGTGTCGGGAGGGTGTGGTGAACATCACAACAGCATCCTCCATGAAACGGATTTCAGCCAGAAGGGAAGTGAGGGCTTGAGATATTTCTGGTTTTATTGATGCTAGTGTGCGTGTGCGGAGTTCTGTACCGTATTGTTGTTATACAAGCCGTGGCAGGTCCTTATGGACCAACTGCAACCATGCCATGTCTCCTTCTCAAGGGAAGGAGACAGCTCTTCATCATCAACAATTTTCTCCCCGTTATGAGTAATGCCACAGTCCTTACGAAGCAGGTTGTCTTCGACAAATGCTGTCAAGCGTTGGAAAAGGTCCTCTGGCCGCTCGTCAGGTTCAAGATGAATGTCACAAAAGTCCAGAAGGTGTGCTCCAGTGGACTGAAAACCATAGTGGAGACGTATGGTTTGCAAGATATGGTCCACTGATGTTGCATGACTTTCTAACTATCGTATTACGGGAAATGATTGAGCAATAGTTAGCGATCTGACCTAGCATGAGTTCAAGAGCGTTGACCATTTGTTGTGCTGTACGACGTTTGGCAGCGGGGGTGTCTTCGCCATCTTCAGTAAATCCTCTGATAGGGGAAGACTTGGTTTTTGCTTTCCATGTGGCGCCCTCACTCAAGAACAGTTCAAAATTAGGGTCTAGTGACAAAGTGTAGCTGAGATTTTGGCGCCAGCTCTCAAAGGAAGTAATGGTTTCTGACTTGCTTAAGCACCATTGCTTTGGTGCACGGTTAAGGTTCGTCATGTTGAGTGTGGCTTGGAAGTGCCCGAATGTCCGTGATACCCAGTAATATTATGTTCACTGATTGGTTGTCGACCTATGAGTGAAGTTTGAACAGCTGCTGGTACGGGAAGGCTGGTAGAAGGTCGAAAAATGTCCACCTTTCCTGGAATGACATGTAGGTCCGTAAATCGCTACCACCACGCCAATGGGAAAACAATCCCAGTTTAACCATCAGGTCAAGACCACAACCAAACATGGGATGTCGGAGATAAACGTCGAACTTTATTATGACTGGTGTAAAGCTAACACAACAACAAACATGGCAATGCGGCAAGAGAGAGACGAGAACATGCGAAGAACAACTAGTCCAACGAAGTGCCCATCGCGAGAGGGTGAAATATAACAATGCAACAACACGTAGTGCGTGACCATTTTTTCCTCTAAATAAGAAGTCCGCAAGCCTGGAAAAGAACAAAGAAAGAAACTACTAACAACATCAAGGGAAATCATTTAAAACAGGTAAAATCACATGATTCCCACCAGTTTATTGTAACAGGGCTGGAAACAGAGGCCATAGGATGCAAAACAAACACTTGTTATTTATGTAGGTATAGCTCTCAAGCAAATGATTTTTAATGCCCGCTTGAGTTAACCGGTCATTCTCGCGAGAGTTGGCGCTCATCAATAACCGACTTTGGCTTTCAAAAATGATCGAAAATGGTTATTTTTAACTAACTTTCTCACTTTTTTTGGAACAGAAAGATTCTTTTGTCAGAAAAACACATTGTTGAGTAGGATTTGTGGTAAATGGTGTCTTTGATTTAACGTAATCCGTGTAAAAGTAGTCAAAATTGTCGCCTCCATGTGAAACGGAAGTGCACTCTTTTCAAAGTCGTGGGTATATCAGGCTCCAATAGAGAGCTAAGCCGAGCATGTAAACACCCAACGTGGGCAAAATAAACACTTGCCTGAGCAAGAAACTGCCCTACTTCAGCAAAAAACGTGTTGCATCTTGGGCATTTTCAAGATGGGAGCTGCCATGACAGCCTACATTGAAAGCTCTGGTGAGTACATATTTTGGTCGATTCTACCGTTGTTTCAGAAAAATGAAAACATCTTAGTATGCAGCGGTGTTTCAAGTGTCTCTGCACATAGTTCATTACATAAGAGAAGCTCAAACTACAAAGATTACTTTAACATAAAATCGCTCAGTTGATTTACAATAGACTACACATGCATTGCATCTGAACATGGACCCTTACGGAAAACCTATGTCCACAGTAGATGAGAGTAGATCTACGGACCGTCTGCAGTAGACTTTATGTAGATCTACATCAGGGTTTTGTAGATGAACAGCCA